>CM040743.1:48989404-49219404 GCA_022829145.1 Albula goreensis
ATAAACACAGTGTATAGCCCTATTTAAAGTATCAGATAAACACAGTGTATACCCTATTTAAAGTATCAGATAAACACAGTGTATAATTTAAAGTATCAGATAAACACAGTGTATAGCCCACAGTATTTAAAGTATCAGATAAACACAGTATCAGTAAACACAGTAGCCCTATTTAAAGTATCAGATAAACACAGTGTATACCCTATTTAAAGTATCAGATAAACACAGTGTATAATTTAAAGTATCAGATAAACACAGTGTATAGCCCTATTTAAAGTATCAGATAAACACAGTGTATAGCCCAGATAAACACAGTGTATAGCCCTATTTAAAGTATCAGATAAACACAGTGTATAGCCCTATTTAAAGTATCAGATAAACACAGTGTATAGCCCTATTTAAAGTATCAGATAAACACAGTGTATAGCCCTATTTAAAGTATCAGATAAACACAGTGTATAGCCCTATTTAAAGTATCAGATAAACACAGTGTATAGCCCTATTTAAAGTATCAGATAAACACAGTGTATAGCCCTATTTAAAGTATCAGATAAACACAGTGTATAGCCCTATTTAAAGTATCAGATAAACACAGTGTATAGCCCTATTTAAAGTATCAGATAAACACAGTGTATAGCCCTATTTAAAGTATCAGATAAACACAGTGTATAGCCCTATTTAAAGTATCAGATAAACACAGTGTATAGCCCTATTTAAAGTATCAGATAAACACAGTGTATAGCCCTATTTAAAGTATCAGATAAACACAGTGTATAGCCCTATTTAAAGTATCAGATAAACACAGTGTATAGCCCTATTTAAAGTATCAGATAAACACAGTGTATAGCCCTATTTAAAGTATCAGATAAACACAGTGTATAGCCCTATTTAAAGTATCAGATAAACACAGTGTATAATAAACACAGTGTATAGCCCTATTTAAAGTATCAGATAAACACAGTGTATAGCCCTATTTAAAGTATCAGATAAACACAGTGTATAGCCCTATTTAAAGTATCAGATAAACACAGTGTATAGCCCTATTTAAAGTATCAGATAAACACAGTGTATAGCCCTATTTAAAGTATCAGATAAACACAGTGTATAGCCCTATTTAAAGTATCAGATAAACACAGTGTATAGCCCTATTTAAAGTATCAGATAAACACAGTTTAAAGTATCAGATAAACACAGTGTATAGCCCTATTTAAAGTATCAGATAAACACAGTGTATAGCCCTATTTTTAAAGTATCAGATAAAAACACAGTGTATAGCCCTATTTAAAGTATCAGATAAACACAGTGTATAGCCCTATTTAAAGTATCAGATAAACACAGTGTATAGCCCTATTTAAAAAGTATCAGATAAACACAGTGTATAGCCCTATTTAAAGTATCAGATAAACACAGTGTATAGCCCTATTTAAAGTATCAGATAAACACAGTGTATAGCCCTATTTAAAGTATCAGATAAACACAGTGTATAGCCCTATTTAAAGTATCAGATAAACACAGTGTATAGCCCTATTTAAAGTATCAGATAAACACAGTGTATAGCCCTATTTAAAGTATCAGATAAACACAGTGTATAAACCCCCCTATTTAAAGTATCAGATAAACACAGTGTATAGCCCTATTTAAAGTATCAGATAAACACAGTGTATACCCTATTTAAAGTATCAGATAAACACAGTGTATAGCCCTATTTAAAGTATCAGATAAACACAGTGTATACCCCTATTTAAAGTATCAGATAAACACAGTGTATAGCCCTATTTAAAGTCAGATAAACACAGTGTATAGCCCTATTTAAAGTATCAGATAAACACAGTGTATACCCCTATTTAAAGTATCAGATAAACACAGTGTATAGCCCTATTTAAAGTATCAGATAAACACAGTGTATACCCCTATTTAAAGTATCAGATAAACACAGTGTATAGCCCTATTTAAAGTATCAGATAAACACAGTGTATAGCCCTATTTAAAGTATCAGATAAACACAGTGTATACCCCTATTTAAAGTATCAGATAAACACAGTGTATAGCCCTATTTAAAGTATCAGATAAACACAGTGTATAGCCCTATTTAAAGTATCAGATAAACACAGTGTATACCCCTATTTAAAGTATCAGATAAACACAGTGTATAGCCCTATTTAAAGTATCAGATAAACACAGTGTATACCCCTATTTAAAGTATCAGATAAACACAGTGTATAGCCCTATTTAAAGTATCAGATAAACACAATGTAATCAATCTCAGACACCTGTGATAATTACTTAAGGGAAAAACTACTGAAGAAGGACATTCCACATTATTAAGCAGACCACCGTTTTCAAGCAATATGGGAAAGAAAAAGGATCTGTCTGCTTCTGAAAAGCGTGAAATAGTTGAATGCCTTGGACAAGGTATGAAAACCTTAGATATTTCACGAAAACTTAAGCGTGATCATCGTACTGTTAAGAGATTTGTGGCTGATTCAGAGCACACACGGGTTCGTGCAGATAAAGGCACAATGAGGAAGGTTCTTCCAGACAAATACATCGGATTAAGAGAATAGCTGCTAAAATGCCATTACAAAGCAGCAAACAGGTATTTGAAGCTGCTGGTGCCTCTGGAGTCCCGCGAACATCAAGGTGTAGGATCCTCCAGAGGCTAGCAGCTGTGCATAAACCTTCTATTTGGCCACCACTAAACAATGCTCGCAAGCAGAAACGGCTGCAGTGGGCCCAGAAATACATGAAGACTGATTTTCAAACAGTCTTGTTCACTGATGAGTGCCGTGCAACCCTGGATGGTCCAGATGGATGGAGTAGTGGATGGTTGGTGGATGGCCACCATGTCCCAACAAGGCTGCGACGTCAGCAAGGAGGTGGCGGAGTCATGTTTTGGGCCGGAATCATGGGAGAGAGCTGGTCAGCCCCTTTAGGGTCCCTGAAGGTGTGAAAATGACCTCTGAAAAGTATGTGGAGTTTCTGACTGACCACTTTCTTCCATGGTACAAAAAGAAGAACCATGCTTTCCGTAACAAAATCATCTTCATACATGACAATGCACCATTTCATGCTGCAAGGAATACCTCTGCATCATTGGCTGCTATGGGTATAAAAGGAGAGAAACTCATGATGTGGCCCCCATCCTCCCCTGACCTCAACCCTATTGAGAACCTTTGGAGAATCCTCAAGCAAAAGATCTATGAGGGTGGGAGGCAGTTCACATCCAAACAGCAGCTCTGGGAGGCTATTCTGACATCCTGCAAAGAAATCCAAGCAGAAACTCTCCAAAAACTCACAAGTTCAATGGATGCAAGAATTTTGAAGCTGCTATTAAATAAGGGGTCCTATGTTAAAATGTAACTTGACCTGTTAAGATGTTTTTGATTGAAATAGCTTTTTATTTCAGTAAATATGACCTCCTAATGCTGCAAATTCAACAAATGACCATTTTCAGTTCTTTACAACCTATAAAATGTTTTGAAACTCTGTTGTGCGAAATAATGTGGAACAGTGCATTTTAAGTTTTTTATTTTTGAAAAAAATACTGTTATCATTGGGAGGTTTGTTCAATAACATTCAAATTATACTCTAATGGTTAATGACTTGAAAATTATGCTGACTGTCATTTGCATTGACTATTTAGAAAATCGGAGAAAAATATCATTTGCATAATAATTTGGAATGCGGGGTACGATCAGGTAGATAAGGATGCCCAGGATCTACAGGTGAAATGGATGGCCTGTGGGGTACATCTGGGGCAGATAGTATTCTGTACTCTGTGCATTTTAATTATGCAATTAATACATTTGCTTATTATTTGTGAGTGACCACTGAAGAGGATGACAGAATCAGAGACTGCCTAACCCCTGCCTGTCCCCGGCCTCCATTAAAAACAAGACAAGAAAAAAGTCTTTTGCTCACATAGCCATCGGTGTTTAAGATTTACAGCGCTCCGCTGTCCCGCTAAAAAGAGTTATGCTTTTGTGTGTATTTATTATTCATTTTTATTGATTATTGCTGAGGGCTTAGTGCGTTTCCATGGTGATGTGATGCGCTGTACACTTTTCAGGCTTCTGAATAATCAATAGAGACTGCAGTAGGCCTCAGACGCTGGAGATGCCCGTTCTGTTTCATAAATATAACTTCATAAAACAGCTCGGCAGCTGTATGCTATCCCTGTATTGTACCTTCCTGGTGCTGCTGACCTGCTGTAATCACAGACTGGTGTAAGGAACAGATTGGGTCATCTCCTTCAAACGTTTTTACTGTTAACTCACTGCGGGCTGTTAAATGTCAGTGCACATAATTCACAGAAACGAGACAGTATGATGCAGTACTGCAGCTGAAGTGCTGGGTTATGATGCAGAACTGCACCTGAAGTGTTGGGTTATGATGCAGATTTGCAGCTGAAGTGTTGGGTTATGATGCAGTACTGCACCTGAAGTGTTGGGTTATGATGCAGTACTGCACGTGAAGTGTTGGGTTATGATGCAGTACTGCAGCTGAAGTGCTGGGTTATGATGCAGTACTGCAGCTGAAGTGTTGGGTTATCGTCAGGCTTCTCACTGCTGTAATAGCCTTTGCTTCCACAGCATTGCAATATCCAGAGTCTGCCCCGTCGTCCCACAGCGTGTTCAGAGTCAATGCTTTAATGCTCACTGACAAATACTTAAAAAAAGAAGAGCACGTTTTAACTTTTTGATCGTCACTTCCTGGCATGACTCGAGTCTGCCACTGTCTCTGGAAACACAGCTGTCGCCTAGTTATAAATGAAATGGTGTAATTGAACAGATGTATTTTTGTGGCTTGTGATTAATGTTGAAAGAACATAAGAACGTGCCATGAGGCGAACGAGCCCAAGAAGGCTTGCTATTTTCAAGTGTAATTTAAATGAGCTTCGAGGTTTAGATCTAAAAAGTACATTGTTTTATTCATTAACTGTGGGCTTTTCAGTGTTAACGTACTCGATGCATAGAAACACCAAAACATGATAGACCAATCTATATTTGATTACACCCTACATGTGAGTCACGGTACGCCTGGAATGGAATTAGATCTCCTCCATGATGCCTTGCTCCATAGCAAAGTGTTCCGAATGCTGATGTCACAGTGACAGTGTTCTGCTCTCTGATCTGCTGGGATGTGTTTCTGTTGATTGTTGATGCTGGCTTATCGAGTAAAGGTGAGACTCCTACAGTCATAGATTCATTTGCTGTTTGTCTTGTTTCCATAATCATGGAAAGGGAAACATCATATAGGTCTTATATTTATAAAAATTTAAGTATTCTGGCCAGCAGAAAGTTGAAAGTTGGTAATCTGTCTAATGTAATTACCCTTTGATTTTGGCTCCATTTATGTCCTGCTGAACGTCATTCTCAGTAGAATTAAGGACATAAGAGGGCTGCTTGAAAAGAACATTCCGCTCATTTTTTACCTGCAGTGAAAATCCTCTGCTGCTCGTATCGTTTTAGACTGGCCCAGTTTGCACAGATAGTACATAGATTCTGATGGTTTCTCTGTAGTGCTTCGGGCCCTAGCGATTGGTCAGAGTGTAGCTCAGGAACATGTGAATGTTTAGCTTGGGCATGTGTGTGCGTGTGTGTGTGTGTGCGTGCGTGCGTGTGTGTGTGTGTGTGTGTGTGACACAGGAGACTGCCGTGTCGTTCCGGCTGTGGAGGAAATCAGATGTAATGTGTTTCTAACCAACGTGTTGCTTTAATAGCGCCCTGTGAGTGCGTGAGCACGGAGCGTGTTTTTCACATGCCCCCTCTGCAGCACCGCCGCCTCAGTGCCTGCTGGCTGAAAGGGCCGCTGTGTGTTTAATTATGGTGCTGTTATTTTTATCTGCGGCTGAGGGGTCTGAGCGGGAGATCAGAGTGCAGATCACAATATCACACACAATATCAGCCTAAATATGGACTCTCTGTCTTTACCCAGAATGCAACTCTGTCTTCATGCTGTCTTCACACTGTGCTGATGGTGTGGTCCTCAGACATCCTGGAAACCGATGAATCTGCGTTTTTATCGTGTCCTTGGTATTATTAGAACGTCTACAAAAAGGAATAAAAAAACGTCAAGTTTTTCTCAGCTAAAGAATGTGAGAGTCGTGGTCTGTAAACAGGTCAGCCGCTAACACGTGACGAACAAGCGGACGCCTGCAATTAGCAACACCAAATTAGCGGCTTCGTTCCACCTCTTTGCCTCTCTGAAATTTTCAGGCTGTATAAAACCCACACAGTGGGTCTCTCAGAAATGTAGGGATGAAAAACGTCTCCAGGTTAGAGAGGTGGAGTGCGCCTGGGGCAGAGACTAGCTGCGTCTGTATAAGGTGTAGTTCCTCTGAAGGTGTGTTTGTATATGAGGTGTAGTTCCTCTGAAGGTGTGTTTTTATATGAGGTGTAGTTCCTCTGAAGGTGTGTTTGTATATGAAGGTGTGTTTGTATATGGGGTGTAGTTCCTCTGAAGTGTGTTTGTAGTTCCTCTGAAGGTGTGTTTGTATATGGGTGTAGTTCCTCTGAAGGTGTGTTTGTATATGGTATATGGGGTGTAGTTCCTCTGAAGGTGTGTTTGTATATGGGTTCCTCTGAAGGTGTGTTTGTATATGGTGTAGTTCCTCTGAAGGTGTGTGTTTGTATAAGGTGTGTTTGTATATGGTGTAGTTCCTCTGAAGGTGTGTTTGTATATGAGGAAGGTGTGTTTGTAGTTCCTCTGAAGGTGTGTTTGTATATGAGGTGTAGTTCCTCTGAAGGTGTGTTTGTATATGGGGTGTAGTTCCTCTGAAGGTGTGTTTGTATAAGGTGTGTTTGTGTATGAGTTCCTCTGAAGGTGTGTTTGTATATGGGGTGTAGTTCCTCTGAAGGTGTGTTTGTATATGAGGTGTAGTTCCTCTGAAGGTGTGTTTGTATATGGGGTGTAGTTCCTCTGAAGGTGTGTTTGTATATGAGGTGTAGTTCCTCTGAAGGTGTGTTTGTATATGAGGTGTAGTTCCTCTGAAGGTGTGTTTGTATATGAGGTGTAGTTCCTCTCTGAAGGTGTGTTTGTTTGTGTATTCCTCTGAAGGTGTGTTTGTATATGAGGTGTAGTTCCTCTGAAGGTGTGTTTGTATATGGTGGTGAAGGTGTGTTTGTATATGTTCCTCTGAAGGTGTGTTTGTATATGGGGTGTAGTTCCTCTGAAGGTGTGTTTGTTTGTAGTTCCTCTGAAGGTGTGTTTTGTATATGGGGTGTAGTTCCTTGAAGGTGTGTTTGTATATGAGGTGTAGTTCCTCTGAAGGTGTGTTTGTATAAGGTGTGTTTGTATATGGGGTGTAGTTCCTCTGAAGGTGTGTTTGTATATAGGGTGTAGTTCCTCTGAAGGTGTGTTTGTATATGGGTGTAGTTCCTCTGAAGGTGTGTTTGTATATGGGGTGTAGTTCCTCTGAAGGTGTGTTTGTATATGGAAGGTGTGTTTGTATATGTGAAGGTGTGTTTGTATATAGGGTATATGTTCCTCTGAAGGTGTGTTTGTATATGGGGTGTAGTTCCTCTGAAGGTGTGTTTGTATATGGGGTGTAGTTCCTCTGAAGGTGTGTTTGTATATGAGGTGTAGTTCCTCTGAAGGTGTGTTTGTATATGAGGTGTAGTTCCTCTGAAGGTGTGTTTGTATATGAGGTGTAGTTCCTCTGAAGGTGTGTTTGTATATGGGGTGTAGTTCCTCTGAAGGTGTGTTTGTATATGGGGTGTAGTTCCTCTCAAGGTGTGTTTTTATATGAGGTGTAGTTCCTCTGAAGGTGTGTTTGTATATGAGGTGTAGTTCCTTTGAAGGTGTGTTTGTATATGGGGTGTAGTTCCTCTGAAGGTGTGTTTGTATATGAGGTGTAGTTCCTTTGAAGGTGTGTTTGTATATGGGGTGTAGTTCCTCTGAAGGTGTGTTTGTATATGGGGTGTAGTTCCTCTGAAGGTGTGTTTGTATATGAGGTGTAGTTCCTCTGAAGGTGTGTTTGTATATGAGGTGTAGTTCCTCTGAAGGTGTGTTTGTATATGGGGTGTAGTTCCTCTGAAGGTGTGTTTGTATATGGGTGTAGTTCCTCTGAAGGTGTGTTTGTATATGGGGTGTAGTTCCTCTGAAGGTGTGTTTGTATATGGGGTGTAGTTCCTCTGAAGGTGTGTTTGTATATGGGGTGTAGTTCCTTTGAAGGTGTGTTTGTATATGAGGTGTAGTTCCTCTGAAGGTGTGTTTGTATATGAGGTGTAGTTCCTCTGAAGGTGTGTTTGTATATGGGGTGTAGTTCCTCTGAAGGTGTGTTTGTATATGAGGTGTAGTTCCTCTGAAGGTGTGTTTGTATATGAGGTGTAGTTCCTCTGAAGGTGTGTTTGTATATGAGGTGTAGTTCCTCTGAAGGTGTGTTTGTATATGGGGTGTAGTTCCTCTGAAGGTGTGTTTGTATATGAGGTGTAGTTCCTGTGTGGTTTCTAGTCTGCATATAGTTTCTGTATAGGTGTAGTTTCCTCAGGGTTTCCTCCTGACAGATCATTTATTCACTTATGAGATTCTTCTCAGCACAGTTATAGAGATCTGCCTGAGACAGGAACTCAGCCTGTGACAGGAACTCCACTTGGGGCAGGAACTCTGCTTGAGGAAAGCCAGTGTGAAGTTTGTAAGCACCAGGCTGCCTAAAATTGGAGTCCATGTTTGCAGGTAAAATACCTGCAGGGGTATGAGTTTAGGATTGAAGTCTGTCCCTAAATAGAGCTGTGTGATCAGCATGCCCCCCCCCCCACACACACACACACACACACCTCTCACTGTGGTTCTGGATTCTCCGAGGGTGGGGGGTTGAAATGGGGGTGTTTATGCCCTCTGTCCTCCAGAGGCTGCTTAAGAGCTGATTAATCATTGTTTGAGCGCGGGACATTTGAGACGAGAGGAGAAAGCAACGTTTCACGTTTAATTAATCCCTGCGATCTTCACCAGCTTCGCCTCAGAGATAAGGTGGAAAGCGCCGGCCCGCTTCCAATTCATCACCCCCACCAAACTCCAACCACCGACACCGTTTAAAACAAACACTTTACCTCACACCATTTACAGTCAATTTTTTTCCGGGGCGGAGGAGACAGTGTCCTTCTCCCAGAGTGTGCTACATTAGCCTCACACTGACAAAAGGCCTGGAATTACAGTGGGGAAAATATGTTAAATTACGTTAAATTGAGCAGCATCTGGTAGAGTCACAAGACATTTTCTTACTTGTTTTGTGCTGTAGAGTTTTGAGCAAAGGTGGCGTGAATCTGTTCGCTAACCAGAGGCGTTAAAGCCACAACAGTTCTCCAGCCCTACGACTCGAAGACAGCACAGTCTCTCTCAGTCTCGCTCTGTGTCTTTATTAAAAGATGCACACTGGGCTGACGTGACTGGTTTGGGGTATGAAATGTAATGATACGTTATCTCTTAGACAACCCATTTTCACTTTTAATAAAAGCATTGGATTGTGGGTAGTCGCTTGAGTGGACTAACTTAATATTTAATGGAGTTTAGAGTGTAATTGCAGCCTCCCTGTTCATGGGGAGGAGCGTGTCTTTCCTGGTTTTCTGTTTGTCTGTTTAATTAAACAGCGTGTCTGGCCTTGCGCGATTTGATGCTAACATATGGCGCGCTGCGTCGCTCTGCTCCTGCTGTATCAGTCCCACTCTGGGATGACAGTGTGCTAATCGCACTGCAGCAAACTGCACCCCACCAAAGAGCGCTGGTATTCACGCGTCAAAGCCTGAGGCGCGCGGACGGCTGCAGCAGCGCGTCTTACATCATGATAACTGCGGAGTGGCAGCGCTGACCCCGGAGAGGCACGGGGTGCGACTGCTTTACAATCAGTGACCCGTCCGGACCCAACGGAAAGGAAGATATGAGTCAGACGTGTCATAATGGGCTTTATTCTGATCAGTTAAAGCAGGAACACGGCAGGGGAATACATTCAGTAATGATTATAAATTATGTGTTATCTGAATGAGTGCTCTGCCCTTTATTAGATTAAAATAAATTGAAATACAAAGGTGAATGTACAGGTGTGTATGTTTCCACTCACCTGAGCAGGTTATATAGTTTGGCAGTGCTGGCTGGGTGTAGCGATGTGCTGCTCTGGCAGCAGGGCAGTACTTATTTACCCCCTGCTAAATTAAGCCAGTTTTGTGTTTCTGGCACGCTGTGAAGAAGAGGGAACTGACATCCGTTTATCTCTCTCAGAACAACAGAGATATGAGCAGCGTCTGGGCGAACGCTCTGTCAGCGTACCTGTGGGCTGTTCTACGGGAATTCCTCTTTTGTGCAGCGATTAAGTTCTTATTGAAAAAGATTTGCTTTGGTTGCCAAACATTCTTTGTTGGGGGAAAATGAAGGTCCCTTTGGGGATTTGCAGAGTTTTCTGGAGGAGAATGAAGCGGCAGAAAGTTCACCCGGACAGCGTGGACTCCCCACAGCTGGAGCTGAAACCACGGGCCTAGAATCAGGAAGAGTCCTGAAGAACAGACTAATGAGTCTCTGTTTGCGTTTTCAGTAGCAGGTGCTGTTTGTCAGCAGGAGCAGTGAGGTTATGAAATCCTGTCCCTACGCTCCTCTCTGATTGGTCCCCACTAATGAAGCCGGCTGTGTTTTCTCATTAACTTAAGGAATGAGGATGACACCGCCGTTTCACATCTTTGCTGTAATGAATTAAAGAGGAAACCTTTTTGGGTTCAAGAAGCCAGAAACTACAACTTGGATGAAACATTTGATTTCCCAGTTCAGAGGCGGTCTGTGGTCCTGTCAAACTACAATTTGCTTGTTTTATTAGAAAAAATGTGTTTTTAACTCTGTTCCACAGACAAGCAGATGGTCAGTTTTGAGTATTGTGTGTGTGCGCGTGTGTGTGTGTGTTTTTGAAGAGGAGCTGCGTAGTTCGCGAGCTGGCAGAGTGGAACGAGCTGCTAGCTTGCTCGGAATGCGCGACGGCCAGCTGTTTCCCCTGAATCACTGTTCTCATGATTTAATGGTTCCACGCTGAATGTGCGTTCAGCCTGCCAGGGGAAGAGAAACTCATGTCTTTTTTTTTTTTTTTTTTTGCTAGAAATAACTTCAGGGCGTGCTGAAAACGCTGAGTCGGCATGTTTGGATCTTTGAGTGTGTGATTAATACTCACACCTGATTACCTGTGTCATAGTTTCATCATTCATTCAGGCATTATTTCAGCTTTAAAAGGGTGTTTCCAACAGGCCTATGGGGTAAAGGGACCGTTTCATGGTGCAGCTCCCTGTTTTTATTCCCTCACTAACTTCACTGGCCTCCTCTCAGAAACACTGGAGCAGACATGCTTCCTGTTCTCTGACTGCCTCCCTCTCTCCTCTCCATCTCTCTATCTCTCCCTCCATCTTGCTTCCTCCCTCTCCTTCCTCTTCTTCCCTCTCTCAGGTCTGGCCTATAAGTCGTTGTATTGTTTTTTTTCCTCTTTTGTTGTGTCTTAGAATAGTCAAAAAAGTAGAACAAGCCACTGCTTAGCCAATGAGCATTAACACTGTGTATTTAAAAATAGGCAGGTGAAAAAAGACTTGACACTTTCCTACTCTTGCTTTGCATCATGGGACTTGCTGTTTGTTAGACAGCTATTTACAGCTGCTTTTTTCAGGTTTGATTTTTTTTTTTTTTTTCCTTCTGAAGGGTAAAATGCAGTCAATTTCTCCACTAGTGATTTTATGTGTGCTATCACCCCCCTGTGTGTGTGTGTGTGTGTGTGTGTGTGTGTGTGTGTGTGTGTGTGTGTGTGTGTGTGTGTGTGTGTGTGTGTGTGTGTGTGTGTGTGTGTGTGTGTGTGTGTGTGTTGAATTAAAATGTAGGGACAGCTCTTGGTTTTGCTGTCTCTGCAGTTTATCACAGGAGATCCATCAGAAGTGTCTGTGTCTTATTTTTGGCACACGGTAAAGAGACTTATGGAAGGACACTTTCCCCACTCTGTTGCAATTAAACCACAATGTTATGTTTAGCACATGTTCTTATCCACAGCGACGCACTCTCTGTCTGTAACACTGTTACTAAACCACAACGTTATATTTAGCACATGTTCTTATCCACAGCGACGCACTCTCTGTCTGTAACACTGTTACTAAACCACAATGTTATATTTAGCACATGTTCTTATCCACAGCGACACACTCTCTGTCTGTAACACTGTTACTGAACCACAATGTTATATTTAGCACATGTTCTTATCCACAGCGACGCACTCTCTGTCTGTAACACTGTTACTAAACCACAATGTTATATTTAGCACATGTTCTTATCCACAGCGACTCACTCTCTGTCTGTAACACTGTTACTAAACCACAATGTTATATTTAGCACATGTTCTTATCCACAGCGACGCACTCTCTGTCTGTAACACTGTTACTGAACCACAATGTTATATTTAGCACATGTTCTTATCCACAGCGACGCACTCTCTGTCTGTAACACTGTTACTGAACCACAATGTTATATTTAGCACATGTTCTTATCCACAGCGACGCACTCTCTGTCTGTAACACTGTTACTAAACCACAACGTTATATTTAGCACATGTTCTTATCCACAGCGACGCACTCTCTGTCTGTAACACTGTTACTGAACTTATCTGGGTTCAGTTCCTCTGCTTAGAGGCACGCCAGCAACATGTGCTTTCCTCCCATTTGATGTTTTATTGATTAATAATGTGTAATATCCATATTTCCTGTGAAATTGATTAGTAATGTGTAATTTCGCTGTATGTTTTAGGTTGTAATTCTGCTTCCCCCATAGATTAAATGCTGCAGTGCAGAGCCCCGTCTGAAGGCCCTCGATGAGGTACGGAGCGCGCTCAGTTTGGCAGTGAGTATGGCCACCTGGGGAGGCTCCACAGCGCAGGTGTGTCTTCAGCGCACCTGAAAGAACAGCTGTGGAATGGTGGGGCAGGGAGGGGAAGGCAGGTGTGCTTCTCACAGAAACCGCGAGCACATGATGCACTCAGCACAGAAATAACGGTGTGAAGGAGCTGTGCCACCAGCTTTCTGGTAGGAGACAGGCAGACAGCTGATTCACCAATCAGGGACCCCATTGGCAATAACATCAGTGGTGATTGGTGGATACTTCTGCCTGGTAATACCCACATGGAGCCTTGAAGTATGGCCAGGAAATATCCACCAAACATTGATGGCTTTGTTGTGTTGGGCGTTATGTTCTCTGTGATTGGTTGAGCTCATCAAAGCTCGCTGCTCCACTCATGGGCTGAGGTCACATCTTTTTGTGTCTCATGGTTTCCCATAATTCACTCTGGCTTTCTGGTACACACTTAAGGAAGCACCTTTGCTGATGAAATTAAACATGTCAGCACTCACAAATCTACTCTGGTCAAGCAGAGCACCACGTTATTCAACATACAGTGCTCTTCAGACAAGGGTTCTGTCCGCAGAAACCTTCACAATGAACACAGCTCTTGAGTTTCTTCACAAACATTTGCTGGCGTTCAGAGCACCTCAGCATCAAACACATCATAGACACACTGTGGAACTAGAACAAAGCCATCTTGAGAGTTCTAGAAGACTGGCAGGCCTGGGGTTCTGGAGTTGTGGCAGACTCACTGGCACATGGTTCTAGATTCCGGAAGAATCGCGGGTGTTGGGCTTATTTAAGCAGTTCACACCACAGAAGATTGGCAGGAATGCTAATTCAAGTTGGCAGCACAGTGTTCAGTAGCTGTGCATTTGTGAATGAGCGGCTGGTGAATCATTGATAGACGGGAGCCGTGAAGCAGCTGCTCCACTCTCACCATCGTCACTCTTTCCGTTTTTAAATCCGCCTCATGGCTTCTTTCAGCCCCGTTCGCCTCACCATAAAAGGCTCTGAAATGCACATCAATCGCATGATAACCAGCGTTTTTCTGCACAGAGAACCATCACTGTCTAACGTTCATAATGTGATTTCATTTCTTATTTAAACATACTATTAATTACAATTTTTAACATAAAAGATGATAATCAAATATGAGCCAATGAGGCCAGGAGAAAACAAAATTTTGGGCACGGTTGCAGGAGGAAGGCAGATTTTTTCTGTCCAAGGCTGAGTTTGTATATTATGCTGAGGAGGAAATTTGGGAGAAAATGAGATCAAACTCACTAAATCAATCCAGCTATATACCTATCTATGTATCTAGCTGTCAAGTTTTGAAAATTGTCCTTAATATAAATTATCCTTTATAATTGTGAGTTGTTTGAATATAAATCCTGAATGTGTTTGCCTGAGAGCGTGTGTGTGAGTGGGAGTCTGTGTGTTTGGATATGTGTGTGTAGAGTAATATGTGAGAGTGTGGGCGTGTGTAATGGGTTGTGTTCTGGCTGCATGTATGTGAGTGTGGGCGTGTGTAATGGGTTGTGTTCTGGCTGCATGTATGTGAGAGGGCGTGTGTAATGGGTTGTGTTCTGGCTGCATGTGTGTGAGTGTGGGGCGTGTGTAATGGGTTGTGTTCTGGCTGCATGTATGTGAGTGTGGGCGTGTGTAATGGGTTGTGTTCTGGCTGCATGTATGTGAGAGTGGGCGTGTGTAATGGGTTGTGTTCTGGCTGCATGTGTGTGAGTGTGGGCGTGTGTAATGGGTTGTGTTCTGGCTGCATGTGTGTGAGTGTGGGCGTGTGTAATGGGTTGTGTTCTGGCTGCATGTATGTGAGTGTGGGCGTGTGTAATGGGTTGTGTTCTGGCTGCATGTATGTGAGTGTGGGCGTGTGTAATGGGTTGTGTTCTGGCTGCATGTATGTGAGAGTGTGGGCGTGTGTAATGGGTTGTGTTCTGGCTGCATGTATGTGAGTGTGGGCGTGTGTAATGGGTTGTGTTCTGGCTGCATGTATGTGAGTGTGGGCGTGTGTAATGGGTTGTGTTCTGGCTGCATGTATGTGAGTGTGGGCGTGTGTAATGGGTTGTGTTCTGGCTGCATGTATGTGAGAGTGTGGGCGTGTGTAATGGGTTGTGTTCTGGCTGCATGTATGTGAGTGTGTGGCGTGTGTAATGGGTTGTGTTCTGGCTGCATGTGTGTGAGTGTGGGCGTGTGTAATGGGTTGTGTTCTGGCTGCATGTGTGTGAGTGTGGGCGTGTGTAATGGGTTGTGTTCTGGCTGCATGTATGTGAGTGTGGGCGTGTGTAATGGGTTGTGTTCTGGCTGCATGTATGTGAGAGTGTGGGCGTGTGTAATGGGTTGTGTTCTGGCTGCATGTATGTGAGTGTGGGCGTGTGTAATGGGTTGTGTTCTGGCTGCATGTATGTGAGAGTGTGGGCGTGTGTAATGGGTTGTGTTCTGGCTGCATGTGTGTGAGTGTGGGCGTGTGTAATGGGTTGTGTTCTGGCTGCATGTATGTGAGTGTGGGCGTGTGTAATGGGTTGTGTTCTGGCTGCATGTATGTGAGTGTGGGCGTGTGTAATGGGTTGTGTTCTGGCTGCATGTATGTGAGAGTGTGTGGGTGTGTGTAATGGGTTGTGTTCTGGCTGCATGTATGTGAGAGTGTGGGCGTGTGTAATGGGTTGTGTTCTGGCTGCATGTGTGTGAGTGTGGGCGTGTGTAATGGGTTGTGTTCTGGCTGCATGTGTGTGAGTGTGGGCGTGTGTAATGGGTTGTGTTCTGGCTGCATGTATGTGAGAGTGGGGCGTGTGTAATGGGTTGTGTTCTGGCTGCATGTGTGTGAGTGTGGGCGTGTGTAATGGGTTGTGTTCTGGCTGCATGTGTGTGAGTGTGGGCGTGTGTAATGGGTTGTGTTCTGGCTGCATGTATGTGAGTGTGTGGGCGTGTGTAATGGGTTGTGTTCTGGCTGCATGTATGTGAGTGTGGGCGTGTGTAATGGGTTGTGTTCTGGCTGCATGTGTGTGAGTGTGGGCGTGTGTAATGGGTTGTGTTCTGGCTGCATGTATGTGAGAGTGGGCGTGTGTAATGGGTTGTGTTCTGGCTGCATGTATGTGAGAGTGGGCGTGTGTAATGGGTTGTGTTCTGGCTGCATGTATGTGAGTGAGGGCGTGTGTAATGGGTTGTGTTCTGGCTGCATGTGTGTGAGTGTGGGCGTGTGTAATGGGTTGTGTTCTGGCTGCATGTGTGTGAGTGTGGGCGTGTGTAATGGGTTGTGTTCTGGCTGCATGTATGTGAGTGTGGGCGTGTGTAATGGGTTGTGTTCTGGCTGCATGTATGTGAGTGTGGGCGTGTGTAATGGGTTGTGTTCTGGCTGCATGTATGTGAGTGTGGGCGTGTGTAATGGGTTGTGTTCTGGCTGCATGTATGTGAGTGTGGGCGTGTGTAATGGGTTGTGTTCTGGCTGCATGTGTGTGAGTGTGGGCGTGTGTAATGGGTTGTGTTCTGGCTGCATGTATGAGAGAGTGGGCGTGTGTAATGGGTTGTGTTCTGGCTGCATGTGTGTGAGTGTGGGCGTGTGTAATGGGTTGTGTTCTGACTGCATGTATGTGAGAGTGGGCGTGTGTAATGGGTTGTGTTCTGGCTGCATGTATGTGAGTGTGGGCGTGTGTAATGGGTTGTGTTCTGGCTGCATGTATGTGAGTGTGGGCGTGTGTAATGGGTTGTGTTCTGGCTGGCAGGTGGCAGTAGTTCTTTGACATGCAGCACCCCAACTTTGAGACGAGGCACCCCCTCCAGACTGAGGAGCACGAGACCGGTTTCGACCCCCTGCAGCAGTTCAACAGGACGAAGAGGAGTGAGTGACACCTCTGAAACCTCCAAACCCATTACATCATCACCCCGAAACCTATGACATCATCACAACTATCACACCCATCAAATCCTGGCCCTGAGGGCCGCAGTGTCTGCAGGTTTAATTGTCAGATTAAAATATTTAGTGAGGGATCTAGCTTTAAAGTGATTCAGAAATTGATGAAAATGTTTCCGCATCTCAGGTCACAATATAAGATGCGCACTGAAACCCGTGACCATCAGAAACAATAAGCAGCAGAGAGAAAAACACAGGAAAAGAGATAAACAATTATGAAGCCTAAACGAGGCTGTGGATTGGCCCTGGGGTCAGCGAGCAGAGGGAATTTGCATGTCGCAGCTCATGAATATTCATGAGGAAGCACTCTCAGGGGAAACACACATGCACTGTTTGATGGCTCAGGAAATAAAGCACTAACAAAAAAAAACATTATGAAATATTTTCAAAAGGTTCAACTGTTGTTGTGGGTATAAAAAAAACTTTAGTAAAAAAAGATTTTAAATCGAGGATTGAGGGACATTTTTGCCGGCTCCATTGCAGTGTTCACATATTTTCGGTTTATAAAAAGTTTATAAAAATGTTTATTTCAGGTTATCCCTGTATGTCTGAAATAGTGTAGATGCAGCAGAGACTGAACTGGGTAGTTGAGATATGTTGCTGTTATAAAATGCTTGTTAAATTCCACACTTCAAAGCCAGGATTGTGATCATGTTCGTATTGCTACACCTCCCTTGGGAGTTAAAAATGAAAAAAAAAAAAAAACCCAAGCCGTGAAACGTGATTAATCTCATTCATTTCATACCTCAACCCAAAAAACCCTCATAAATCATAAACCCTTGTGCTCCGTCCTGAAGACATTTTAGTCACAGCTTCCACTGTACTTCATTTTTGTACTCGTGCACAACAGACAGAATGTAGAATATTTTGTTACCATTACATTTATGACTTCATCTGTTATAACTGTAATTACATAAATTAATGTCCACATCAGTGGGGAGGTAATTTAATATTCTTCAAACTTGGCAGAGAGGGGTGCTGCACTCATTGTCTTTTGCCTGGATGAGGTTGGATTATGGATCAGCACTCTTACTGTAAGACACTCATATGGCCCTTTCAGTCCATTAGTATGAATCTCTCACACTCCTCCAGCCGGAGGATAAAACATGTTGTGCACAGCGCCCCCTAATGGTGCAGAATCCCTCCCTTGTGGACTGTGATGTAGAAGTTGAGAAGGTTCAGAGTTGCTCCCATCACCCTTTATTGCTGCTCTGCATTGACTTAAATCTAATATCCATTCATACCACGTCACATGGCAGAGAGGGTCTGCCAGTTGTGGGTATTTTATATTTTTTGTAAATTTGCAGGTTGTTTAAAACATTTTATCCATTTGACAGTTTTATATGAAGTGAATGTGAGTGCCTTTCTGAGGTTATTCACAGCTGTTGTATCGTGTTAATACAGTATGTCTTTGTGCTTGTGTATTGTAATGGTTGTGTGTTCTGTGTGTGTATGTGTATTGTAATGATTGTGTGTTCTGTGTGTGTATGTGTATTGTAATGGTTGTGTGTTCTGTGTGTGTGTGTGTGTTGTGGTTGTGTGTTCTGTGTGTGTGTGTATGTAATGGCTGTGTGTTCTGTGTGTGTATGTGTATTGTAATGGTTGTGTGTTCTGTGTGTGTATGTGTATTGTAATGGCTGTGTGTTCTGTGTGTGTGTATTGTAATGGCTGTGTGTTCTGTGTGTGTATGTGTATTGTAATGGCTGTGTGTTCTGTGTGTTCTGTGTAATGGCTGTGTGTTCTGTGTGTGTATGTGTATTGTAATGGCTGTGTGTTCTGTGTGTGTATGTGTATTGTAATGTGTGTGTGTATGTGTATTGTAATGGCTGTGTGTTCTGTGTGTGTATGTGTATTGTAATGGCTGTGTGTTCTGTGTGTGTATGTGTATTGTAATGGCTGTGTGTTCTGTGTGTGTATGTGTATTGTAATGGTTGTGTGTTCTGTGTGTGTATGTGTATTGTAATGGCTGTGTGTTCTGTGTGTGTATGTGTATTGTAATGGCTGTGTGTTCTGTGTGTGTATGTGTATTGTAATGGCTGTGTGTTCTGTGTGTATGTGTATTGTAATGGCTGTGTGTTCTGTGTGTGTATGTGTATTGTAATGGCTGTGTGTTCTGTGTGTGTATGTGTATTGTAATGGCTGTGTGTTCTGTGTGTGTATGTGTATTGTAATGGCTGTGTGTTCTGTGTGTGTATGTGTATTGTAATGGCTGTGTGTTCTGTGTGTGTATGTGTATTGTAATGGCTGTGTGTTCTGTGTGTGTATGTGTATTGTAATGGCTGTGTGTTCTGTGTGTGTATGTGTATTGTAATGGCTGTGTGTTCTGTGTGTGTATGTGTATTGTAATGGCTGTGTGTTCTGTGTGTGTGTGTATGTGTATTGTAATGGCTGTGTGTTCTGTGTGTGTATGTGTGTAATGGCTGTGTGTTCTGTGTGTGTATGTGTATTGTAATGGCTGTGTGTTCTGTGTGTGTATGTGTATTGTAATGGCTGTGTGTTCTGTGTGTGTATGTGTATTGTAATGGCTGTGTGCTCTGTATGTGTATGTGTATTGTAATGGCTGTGTGTTCTGTGTGTGTATTGTAATGGCTGTGTGTGCATGTGTATTGTAATGGCTGTGTGTGTATGTGTATTGTAATGGCTGTGTGTTCTGTGTGTGTATGTGTATTGTAATGGCTGTGTGTTCTGTGTGTGTATGTGTATTGTAATGGCTGTGTGTGTATGTGTATTGTAATGGCTGTGTGTTCTGTGTGTGTATGTGTATTGTAATGGCTGTGTGTTCTGTGTGTGTATGTGTATTGTAATGGCTGTGTGTTCTGTGTGTATTTGTGCCGCAGGGGGGACACTGGAGAGCACAGGTAGCACAGGAAGCAGCAGTTTGACATTCACAGAGCCAGAGAGCACCTTTCTGTCCTACAGGTGAGAAGTGATGAGCTCACCATGAGCGCGTGCGCGCACGCACGCACGCACACACACACGCACGCACGCACGCACGCACGCACACATACGCACGCACACACACGCACACACTTCCATGTGAGTATGTGTGTGTATGAGAGAGGGAGTAGGTAAGTGAGCATGCATGCCTGTGTGCACCTGAAACAGCGCTGTAAAATTGTAGCCAGTAAACCACACATGAGGGAAGTTCGCCTCAGACAGAGGTAAGGTTCTGGGTCAAACCCGGCAGAACCAGCTGTTCCAGGAGGTGGAATTAGGTGGAGAGGAAACTGCTGAGCATGTGGCCCGCATTCTGCGACAGGAAGTAGGGTCATCAACAGGAAGAGGCCCCGTGGCGCTCCAGTATTGCAAAATAAGGTGAAAGATATGGGCCCCCTTCTGTTAGTCAGATACTGTGTGTGTATGTTAGACAGAGTGAGAGAGGAAGTAAAGGAAGAGACTGCAACACTCTACTTTCATTTCCATCCCTCAAACAAAAGATGATACATTTACCTTTAACGCAAATAAATATGGCCAGTAATGTCCCAATATATTTTAATCTTCCACGTCATGAATGTCTCCTCCTTATAAAGAAGATAAATTATCTTACATTGTCTGATAGAGTACTAACTGCAATATGAAAATGGCAAATTCGTTTGAATTAACACACGAGTGAAAACCCAGTCACACACCGCTTTTCTTGCGCTTTTTTTTCATATCTTTTCCTCTGTCTGTCCTCCATTTTCCCCCTCCTCTTCCACAGGAAAGAATGGGATGAATTGTTTTTAAACAGTAATTACCTGCCCAGGATACGACAGGCTGGGATTAACGGACGGTTACGGAGCAGCCGGTTCCGGAGCGTGTGCTGGAAGGTAAAAGAGTCGCGCGCACGCCACCTGCCTTTGCGTTTCTTTCTCCTGGCGCGAGTCCCCCATGCTCGAGACGTGCACGCCATTAGAGTCGTGTCGGTTAAAGACTTCAGCCCTCAGTTTCACATCAGGCCGAGATAAAGAAGGGTTATCATTTGGTCAGATAGGTTTAATTAAATGTCACTTTTTAACACGTGTTAGTTTACAGTAATAGCTTCGTCTGTGTATGGTATTTTTGTGCGGCTTTTGGATTGATGCAAACTCAATGAATATAAATGTGTTAATGTTTTGAAGGTAATAGCAACGTTTAACAACAAGATACGACTACCGCAGTTGTACCTTGGTGTAATGACGTTCCGTAATTGTGATGTTTTGTCTGAATATTTTTGTAATTATGTCTCAACTATTCTTATAAACGATTTCCCATTTTGAAAGAGCTTAGCTGTAGTCATAGTATTGTAATCATAATTTGCAATAAGCTAAATAATACAATAACCATTCCAAAAAGGATGTACATAGAACGAAAAAGTGAAATCGTAAGTTACAGCGAACCGAGGTTTGCTGAACTGAAAAATAAAAGTTGATCTGGGGGTTTTATCAGAAATGCAGAAGGTTAACGCTGAGAAGGTAATGAACTTAGAACGAACACTGAATTTTAGGAATTAGTTTGAACTGTGGAGAATCTGTATCCCAGGTTTGGTGTTTTGATTGACTTGTGGTTAATCTGTCAGCTGGGTCCAACCAAACCTATTCCTAGGTTTCCAGAAAAATATTAAACTTACACTCCACGGATACATTTTTAAATTAATAATATTTTTAAATTTCATAAGTATATTTAATAAAGTGTGTCTTTTTCTGCCTGACACTTAATTATTTTATTAATTTTAACAGTAATTTTTACTGCCGGTTTTCCCTGGTATATTCATTTGTACTGATGATTTTACCCTGTTTTTGCCTGATTAAATTGGTGTATTACTTTGCGCTGATGTCGTTTGCTCTGCCCGTTGTCTCAGCTGTACCTGGACGTCCTGCCGGAGGATAAAAGTCAGTGGATCAACAAGACCAAAGAGCTGCGTGCTCAGTACGAGAAGATCAAGGAGACGGTGCGTCTCCCCCGGTTACCGTGCTCACGGAGCCCACATGGTCAAATCTCAGAGATCACATGACTCCCTCGCAGTGCAGTCTGCGAGCAGCTCTGACTCCCTCGCAGTGCAGTCTACGAGCAGCTCTGACTGAGGCAGAGATCTCATCTCCAGGGACATGGCTGCTCAGTCACTGCTCAGACTCTCTGAGGTTTAGTGGTAGTGAGGTGTTTCTAACACGCCTCCTCTAGGTATAGCTTATGATGGAGTCGCCATTTTAATTTACTGCTTTGACCTTTAGACCAACATTCACTGAGCTGAGGTGATTGATTAGAAATGATTGATTATCGCATCCAGAGACTGTAGTTTTATGGCTCTGAGCTGCACTCAGCTTTTCCCTGGCCTATAGCACAGATGCCCTTACTGGTACTGACCCAGAAACACCCTTTCCTCTCCCACAGCACATAACCAATCCCCGAAAAGCTGCTGGGCACCAGGACCTGGTGGTTAACAACCCTCTGTCCCAGGATGAAGGGGTGAGTGTCTCCCCCTTACTTTCTCCTACACCCTTCCCTATGCCCTTAGTGTCCCCTCTCCTGCACTCCATACTTTTACTGTTCCCTTCCCTATGCCCTTAGTGTCCCCTCTCCTGCACTCTATACTTTTACTGTTCCCTTCCCTATGCCCTTAGTGTCCCCTCTCCTGCACTCTATACTTTTACTGTTCCCTTCCCTGTGCCCTTAGTGTCCCCTCTCCTGCACTCTATACTTTTACTGTTCCCTTCCCTGTGCCCTTAGTGTCCCCTCTCCTGCACTCTATACTTTTACTGTTCCCTTCCCTATGCCCTTAGTGTCCCCTCTCCTGCACTCTATACTTTTACTGTTCCCTTCCCTGTGCCCTTAGTGTCCCCTCTCCTGCACTCTATACTTTTACTGTTCCCTTCCCTATGCCCTTAGTGTCCCCTCTCCTGCACTCTATACTTTTACTGTTCCCTTCCCTGTGCCCTTAGTGTCCCCCCCTCCTGCACTCTATACTTTTACTGTTCCCTTCCCCTGCCCTTAGTGTCCCCTCTCCTGCACTCTGTACTTTTACTGTTCCCTTCCCTGTGCCCTTAGTGTCCCCTCTCCTGCACTCTATACTTTTACTGTTCCCTTCCCTGTGCCCTTAGTGTCCCCTCTTCTGCACTCTGTACTTTTACTGTTCCCTTCCCTGTGCCCTTAGTGTCCCCTCTCCTGCACTCTATACTTTTACTGTTCCCTTCCCTATGCCCTTAGTGTCCCCTCTCCTGCACTCTATACTTTTACTGTTCCGTTCCCTATGCCCTTAGTGTCCCCTCTCCTGCACTCTATACTTTTACTGTTCCCTTCCCTGTGCCCTTAGTGTCCCCTCTCCTGCACTCTATACTTTTACTGTTCCGTTCCCTATGCCCTTAGTGTCCCCTCTCCTGCACTCTATACTTTTACTGTTCCTTCCCTATGCCCCCTTAGTGTCCCCTCTCCTGCACTCTATACTTTTACTGTTCCCTTCCCTATGCCCTTAGTGTCCCCTCTCCTGCACTCTATACTTTTACTGTTCCCTTCCCTATGCCCTTAGTGTCCCCTCTCCTGCACTCTATACTTTTACTGTTCCCTTTCCTGTGCCCTTAGTGTCCCCTCTCCTGCACTCTATACTTTTACTGTTCCCTTCCCTGTGCAGCAGCGCTGTGCTTCAGGTGCTCAGGGCTGTTTCTCGCTGCGTTTCAGAGTCTGTGGAATAAGTTCTTCCAGGACAAAGAGCTCAGAGGGATGATCAGACAGGATGTCCTGAGAACGTAAGAGCTGCGGCCGTATTCCCACCCAAATCTGCACCGTATTTATTCATTATTCATCTGTTATATTAATGTCCACTGTAGTCAAGATATGTATGTGCCATGACTATTATTCATTTGGTAATACAGAGTAACTGTTTGATATTTATTAACATTTTTATTTTGATAATCAGGTGTAATTATTGAGTGTCTGTATCCTCTCACACACTGTGTCTGTCTACACACTCTCTCACACACACACACACACACATTCTCACACACACACTCACACACTCTTAAACACACATACACACACACTCTCACTCACACACACACACACTCTCACACACACACTCACACACTCTTAAACACACACACTCACACATACACACACACACACTCACACACACACACACACACACACTCTCACACACACACACACACTCACACACTCTTAAACACACACACTCACACATACACACTCTCACACACACACACTCAAACACACGTACTCACACACACTCTCACACACACACACACACACACATTCTCACACACACACTCACACACTCTTAAACACACATACACACACACTCTCACACACACTCACACACACACACACACACACTCTCACACACACACTCACACACTCTTAAACAAACACACTCACACATACACACACACACACACACAAACACACGTACTCACACACACTCTCACACACACACACACACACACAGGTTCCCAGAGATGCAGTATTTCCAGCAGGAAGATGTGAGGGACAAGTTGACGGACATCCTTTTCTGCTATGCCCGAGAAAACGAGCAGCTGCTCTACAAACAGGTGCCCAAACACACCCCTGCTGTTATCATTATTATTACTGTTATTATGATTGTTCTTGTTATTGTTGTTGTTTTCGTTCTCTCTCTCTGCAGGGGATGCATGAGCTTTTGGCTCCCATAGTCTTCATCCTGCACTGTGACCATCAGGCCTTCCAGCACGCCAGCGAGACCGCCAGTCCCAGGTTAGCCCTGCCCACGGCCACACCCACACCACCACAATGGCTTCAGGCTGTTCCATGTTGTCAGGGTGTTTGTTACACAGTGTTTAATCTCTGCCTGTGCTGGTTTCAGGCTGTTCCATGTTGTCAAGGTGTTTGTTACACAGTGTTTAATCTCTGCCTGTGCTGGTTTCAGGCTGTTCCATGTTGTCAGGTGTTTGTTACACAGTGTTTAATCTCTGCCTGTGCTGGTTTCAGGCTGTTCCATGTTGTCAGGGTGTTTGTTACACAGTGTTTAATCTCTGCCTGAGCTGGTTTCAGGCTGTTCCATGTTGTCAGGGTGTTTGTTACACAGTGTTTAATCTCTGACTGTGCTGGTTTCAGGCTGTTCCATGTTGTCAAGGTGTTTGTTACACAGTGTTTAATCTCTGCCTGTGCTGGTTTCAGGCTGTTCCATGTTTTCAGGGTGTTTGTTACACAGTGTTTAATCTCTGACTGTGCTGGTTTCAGGCTGTTCCATGTTGTCAGGGTGTTTGTTACACAGTGTTTAATCTCTGCCTGTGCTGGTTTCAGGCTGTTCCATGTTGTCAGGGTGTTTGTTACACAGTGTTTAATCTCTGCCTGTGCTGGTTTCAGGCTGTTCCATGTTGTCAGGGTGTTTGTTACACAGTGTTTAATCTCTGCCTGTGCTGGTTTCAGGCTGTTCCATGTTGTCAGGGTGTTTGTTACACAGTGTTTAATCTCTGACTGTGCTGGTTTCAGGCTGTTCCGTGTTGTCAGGGTGTTTGTTACACAGTGTTTAATCTCTGACTGTGCTGGTTTCAGGCTGTTCCATGTTGTCAGGGTGTTTGTTACACAGTGTTTAATCTCTGCCTGTGCTGGTTTCAGGCTGTTCCATGTTGTCAGGGTGTTTGTTACACAGTGTTTAATCTCTGCCTGTGCTGGTTTCAGGCTGTTCCATGTTGTCAGGGTGTTTGTTACACAGTGTTTAATCTCTGCCTGTGCTGGTTTCAGGCTGTTCCGTGTTTTCAGGGTGTTTGTTACACAGTGTTTAATCTCTGACTGTGCTGGTTTCAGGCTGTTCCATGTTGTCAGGGTGTTTGTTACACAGTGTTTAATCTCTGCCTGTGCTGGTTTCAGGCTGTTCCATGTTGTCAGGGTGTTTGTTACACAGTGTTTAATCTCTGCCTGTGCTGGTTTCAGGCTGTTCCATGTTGTCAGGGTGTTTGTTACACAGTGTTTAATCTCTGCCTGAGCTGGTTTCAGGCTGTTCCATGTTGTCAGGGTGTTTGTTACACAGTGTTTAATCTCTGCCTGTGCTGGTTTCAGGCTGTTCCATGTTGTCAGGGTGTTTGTTACACAGTGTTTAATCTCTGCCTGTGCTGGGTTCAGGCTGTTCCATGTTGTCAGGGTGTTTGTTACACAGTGTTTAATCTCTGCCTGTGCTGGTTTCAGGCTGTTCCATGTTGTCAGGGTGTTTGTTACACAGTGTTTAATCTCTGCCTGTGCTGGTTTCAGGCTGTTCCATGTTGTCAGGGTGTTTGTTACACAGTGTTTAATCTCTGCCTGTGCTGGTTTCAGGCTGTTCCATGTTGTCAGGGTGTTTGTTACACAGTGTTTAATCTCTGCCTGTGCTGGTTTCAGGCTGTTCCATGTTGTCAGGGTGTTTGTTACACAGTGTTTAATCTCTGCCTGTGCTGGTTTCAGGCTGTTCCATGTTGTCAGGGTGTTTGTTACACAGTGTTTAATCTCTGCCTGTGCTGGTTTCAGGCTGTTCCATGTTGTCAGGGTGTTTGTTACACAGTGTTTAATCTCTGCCTGTGCTGGTTTCAGGCTGTTCCATGTTGTCAGGGTGTTTGTTACACAGTGTTTAATCTCTGCCTGAGCTGGTTTCAGGCTGTTCCATGTTGTCAGGGTGTTTGTTACACAGTGTTTAATCTCTGCCTGTGCTGGTTTCACAGTGAGGAGATGAAGTCTCTGCTCAACCCCGAGTTCCATGAACACGATGCCTAGTGAGTGACGCCCATTCTACTGTCTCTCCTTCTGTATTCCTCTCTTTCTCTCTCTCCCCCTCTCTCACTCTGCCTTTCTTTCTCTCTGCCTCTCTCTCTCTATTCCTCTCTCTCTCTCTCTCTCTCTCAGCCTTTCTCTCTCTCTCCCTCTCTCACTCTGCCTTTCTTTCTCTCTGCCTCTCTCTCCCTATCCCTCTCTTTCCCTCTCTCTCCCTTACTTTTTCTCCAGTATCTTTCCTCCTGTTTAATTCACTTTAAATTAAATGCTTTATTATTATTTATTTAAATATTTTAAAATAAGCATATTGTTAAATGCGCTGTCTGCATAACAAACAATAACAAAAATACAGTAGTATTAACAGTCGTAATCTCTCTCTGCAGCGCTCTGTTCTCTCAGCTGATGGAGACAGCTGAACCCTGGTTCTCCAGTTTCGAGCGTGAGGTTCGAAAGGTGTGTTTCTCCCCCTCACTGCGCTGTCATACACATAGACGTGTTTTATTAAGTATGAGATTTCGCTCATTTGGCGTGTGGAACATCCCCCCTACCCCTTACCCCCCACCCCCCCGGGCCCTTTTAACGTGTGTTTTAGAGCCTGTTGTTGACGTGGAAACCTGCTCTCAGGTAGGGCTGAACACATAATAAGCAGGTGGGTTCCTTTGTGATTAAAATAATTATAATTGTAGTAATTCCGCTGTAATTATTTTAATGGTAAGATTATGGGGGGGCCCTGGCCCCCAGCCCCACCCAGGTACACACAGTATTCAGGGCCAGGCCTCCTTCTCTCCTGTGGCCCCACTAACCCCAACCACCCCCCCATGCCAAACAGATGAGAAAAGCATCTCGGGGGGGCGGAGGTGGGTCGGGGGCGGAGGTGGGTCGGGGGGGCGGGGTTCCCTTGTGACCCATCAGCTGAGATCACTCATTACTCAAAGGAATGGGTGGGGCTGGCATGTGGTGATGGACAGGCATTTTATCTGTATTTTATCTTTTGGTAACATTATCTTTATTTTAACATACTTTGTGTCGTTGCTTTTAATCTTGTCTAGCACTCTGCTGTACCACTGGAACTGGGCTGTAGAAATCAGTATAAATAATAATGTAAAAATATAGATTCAAAATAGCAGATTTTGTGATGAATGGTTTTTCAGCATGCATGGATTTCTGTGACTGTGTTTTTTGTGTGTATGTTTTTTCAGCGTGGAAGTTTCTGTACGTTTGCATTTGCTGAGTGTGTCAGTTTATTTCATCATGCGTGTTTCAGTGTGTATGTGTGTGTTCTCCTCCCTCTCTCAGGGAAAGGAGGAAATTATGACCAGCATTCCGTTTGCGCGGCCGCAGGATGCTGGCCCTTCTGTCGCCATAGTGACCAAAGTGAACCGCATCCAGGACCAGCTGGTGAAGAAGCACGATGTGGAGCTGTACATGCACCTGAACAGGCTGGAGATCGCACCTCAGATCTATGGCATGTGAGTGACTCTCAGCTATACCCCGCCCCTTCTGCTCTGACAGAGGTCCTCCCTCTGTGACATCAGCTCTGCCCTGCCCCTCAAACTGTGATGTCATCAGTGCTCTGTGACATCAGCAATGCTCTGTGCCTTGTCCTTCTTATTGTGACATCAGTCCTCTTCTCCATTAACATTCCAGTCCAGGCATTCTGCATTCTGGTCTATGTGTGGGTTTCTGAGGGTGGATTTTGTCTCCACCATATGACAAAAGCAGCTATGGTTTGGATAGGTAAAGGTGTGGGCAGGGCTCGGGTTTGGGAGTGTCATGCCTGGGATCAGATCCCTAGAAACCTGTCTCTCCATCACCTTTATAATTGCATACCTGTGTTTATTCAGGCTGATCTGTTTATCCTGCATAAGCACAGATTACCCCTGAAACACAGCCTTCCCAAACAGCCGTAATTACAGAGGTCCTCCCCTGCTGTCTGTGGCTCTGTTCAAACAGAAAGAGGGCTTACAGATTGGATGTAAAGTCAGACTTACAAATCCATCTTCTGGGGTTCTGGTCTCACCTGTCCAGGTGTTGTGCAGGATTAGATAACCTGCTCAGGGGTTTTGTGAGGTCACCTGTCCACAAAGCCCTTATATGTGTGCGTGTGTGTGTGAGAGATCCTAACAGTGTGTGTGTGTGTGAGAGTGATCCTAACGGTGTGTGTGTGTGTGTGTGTGTGTGTGTGTGTGTGTGTGTGTGTGTGTGTGTGTGTGTGTGTGTGTGTGTGTGTGAGTGATCCTAACGGTGTGTGTGTGTGTGAGAGTGATCCTAACAGTGTGTGTGTGTGTGTGTGTGTGTGTGTGTGAGAGTGATCCTAACAGTGTGTGTGTGTGTGTGTGTGTATGAGACATCCTAACAGTGTGTGTGTGTGTGTGACGTGCAGACGGTGGGTGCGGCTGCTCTTCGGCAGAGAGTTCCCTCTGCAGGACCTGCTGGTGGTTTGGGACGCGCTCTTCGCTGACAGCATCACGCTGGATCTGGTGGACTATGTCTTCGTCGCCATGCTGCTGTACATCCGCGACGCCTGTGAGTCTGTCTGTCCGTCTGTCCCCTGTCTGAGTCCATCCGTCTGTCTCTGCGCCTGTCTGTCAGTGGGTCAGTCAGTCAGTCAATCAGTCCGTAAGTTTCATCAGACTCAGAGCTACGGTACATTCCTGAGAGCCGACTCTGTCACTCACTCACTAACGTAACCAATCAGGCCTTTGATCCACAGCAAACAATCAGTTAGCACGCTGGAATTTTTTCCCTGTTATTGAACCAATCAGATCATGTTTCAGCCGAAAAAAGGGAAAAGCGGAATGCAGCTGTAGATAAGGCTGCCTGCTGAGTGTCTTAGAGAAAAAGACCCCCTGCGTGTGCTGGTTAAGTGTGTTAAACTCAAGCTTTTAAACGAGAGGGGGCGAGAGGAGGGGGAGGGCTGGTGATGAGGAGCTGCAGAAGCCAAACGAGCCCAATTAGAGTGAAAGAGAGGACTGTGTGATCCTACGAGCAGAGCACCCCTGAGCTGCTGTTCCACTGATCAGTGCTGGTACAGTGGAAGAGCCCCACCTGCTGGCTGGGTGAGGAAAGTCGTGTATGATTGCCGATATAATGTCATGGAATTGACTTGTTTTGAGAGCTGCGTAAAATCATAAATGAGTTTCATTTCTCACCGTATGTGCCTGGCTTTGATTACTCTGTGTATCTGGTTTGATTGCTCTTCCTTGATCTGTTACTCAGTGATCGCCAGTAACTTCCAGACCTGCCTGGGGTTGCTGATGCATTACCCTCCTATCGGAGACGTGCGCGCCCTCCTGCACAAGGCCCTGTTCCTCAGAGACCCCAAGGTACCTGTGTGTGTGTGTGTGTGTGTGTGTGTGTGTGTGTGTGTGTGTGTGTGTGTGTGTGTGTGTGTGTGTGTGTGTGTGTGTGTGCGCCCTCCTGCACAAGGCCCTGTTCCTCAGAGACCCCAAGGTACCTGTGTGTGTGTGTGTGTGTGTGTGTGCGTGCGTGTGCATGTGTCTGGAACAGATACATAGTTTTACTTCTACTTTCTGAAGACTGGGTTTTCCTTCTCAGTTTGTTAGTTAGTCACTGAGATTCAGGTTGAGTTAGAATGTGAAAAGAACAGCACATCCTCTCTGCAGCTGTAAGAATGTGACCCACCGGAGACACATTTGGGGGTGACATCCCTGCTGCAGTGTGTGGGTCCCTCATGCCGCAGACACAAACAGCGGAGTGGAGTGTGTCTCTCTGAGATGCACAGAAAGTACCTTCCTTCTCTGTCTCACTTCTGTTTTTCTGTTTCCATGAAACCGAAACCCCCAATCGCTCTTTCACATGCAGTCTCACCAGCCCAAACAGTGTCTGTGCAAAATCTCTAAACAGTGTGTGTTACTGACGCTCTGTAATCAGTGTGTGTTTGTGTGTGTTACTGACGCTCAGTAATCAGTGTGTGTTTGTGTGTGTTACTGACGCTCTGTAATCAGTGTGTGTTACTGACGCTCTTTTCCTGACCAGAACAACCCTAGACCTGTGAACTACCAGTTCCAGCAGAACCTGGAGTACTACAAGACCCGTGGAGCAGATCTGATGAGCAAAACCCGGTAAGCTTTATTTGGTGGTTTATGGGCGTCCTGTTCAGCCGCTGCCCAAACCCTCCAGCACACAGGAAGCTGAGTTGGGTGTCATGCTCTCTCTCTGTGTCTCTCAGGGCGAGCGCCCGCACTGCCCCTCTCAACATTAACAAGGTCTCCAGCAGTCTGCTCAACTTCGGCCGCAAGCTGATCGCCCCGGCCATCTCCGCCCCTCCCAGTGGCATGGCACCAATCAACAGTGAGGTGATGTCTGCCCCACCCACCTCCAACCGGGCCCCACCTGAGGCTGCGCCTAGCCACGCCCCCTCACAGATGCACGCCCCGGTACAGCATCACCGCCTGCTGAAGTCAGAGAGTGTACCTGTGCACCTGAGCAAAGGTGAGAACACACACGCACATACACATAGGTACACACACACACGCACATACACATAGGTACACTCACACACACACACACATAGGTACACTCTCACAAACACACACAGGTACACTCACACACACACACATTCACACTCACAGGTACAGTACGCACACACAGACACAGAGTATACATGCACTTATGGTATACACACATACACTCATGCACACAGGTACACACACACCCTCGCTGGCATCTCTCTGGTCTCTTGCATGTGTGACCCAGCCCGTCACTCTCCTGTCTGTCAGATGGAGGTTCAGATGGAGGCACTCAGGTCTCTGTCCCCGCCCAGCCCTGTACCGACTCCCAAGGTAACTGCTGCCATGGCAACTGCATCTGTAGCAGCATCTTCGCTTGTGGTCGTGATCATGCTCGTGATTGAGTTACAGCTGTCATCCTGTGTGTTTTGTGTTCCTGTTAGTTTTGATTACTTCGGGAATCCTGCTTGCTGAAATTCTAGCAGCCTCATTTTTGTGCATGCAGTACTGAGCTTCTGCCAGCAGGTGGAGCCAGAGAATAATTTATGCTGTCTGTCTGCCTGCTCCAGCCTTGCCTTTAGCACAGATTATTAGTTTTTGCATAAAGCCATCATTTTTGTTGAGTTAAGTATGAGATTGTAAGCCTGTTAAAAATACATATTTTTTTATCAATTGTCCTCAGCCGGTCCAGTCAAAATTTTTTTTGTATTTGTTGCTGGCATGTCACAAGCGCTTTTCAGTTATTTTGTTATGAATCCAGCATGCTGATCACTGACATATACACACACACACACACACACACACTCACAAACACTCACACACACTCTCACACACACACTCGCTCACAGACGCACACACTCACAGACAAACTCACACACACACACACGCTCATATTACCACACACTCACACGACACACACACATGTGCACACACTCAGATCCTTAGGGGGGTGATTTTGGGGAATTGTCGTCTCACGTTTCCCCTGGTGTGTGTCTGTCTGGCTCCTCCATCACCGTCACGGCCCTCACCTCATATACGTGTGCGCTGAGCTGCTGTGATTGGTCAGACCTCACTGGGCTGGTCTGTGCCTCTGAGCTGAGCTGCGCTGTCTTTGCCCAGCAGTAGCGCAGGGTCTGCACTCTGAGAGAGTCCCGTGTGGGTGTGGTCAGGGGCCCGCATGTTTGTGTGTGCAGTGCAGGACTGGCCTGAGCTGGGCCTGCTGACCTGCAGGGTGTGGCTGGGTTTCATCTTCACCTGAATTGTAGTTTTCAGTCAGACCCAAAAACCATTTAACCCAGCACATCCTGCGGCCCCCAGGGACCAGGTTTAAAGGACCCCAGGTGTGATTGGATTTGCTGCCTCGCCCTGTGCACACTCCTGTGGGTGTTTCAAGGTGACTCACCTGCTGACAGGTGAGCTGTGGTCCTGCCCCTCTTCAGGTGCTAGCTCTAGGACGGTGAGCTCGTCCCCCAGCATCGACAGCCTGCCAGGGGCCCGAGAGTACCCCACCGCCTCCCCGCCGCTCTCCGCCACCAAGAAAGAGTCCTTCTTCAACATCAGCCGTTCCCATTCACACAGCAAGAGTATGAGCAAGAAGGAGGCCGTGAGTCTGCGCTCTGTCTCTTTCTGTCTGAGTCTGCGCTCTGTCTCTGTCTGTCTGAGTCTGCGCTCTGTCTGTCTGAGTTTGTGCTCTGTCTGTCTGAGTCTGCGCTCTGTCTCTGTCTGTCTGAGTCTGCGCTCTGTCTGTCTGAGTTTGTGCTCTGTCTGTCTGAGTCTGCGCTCTGTCTGTCTGAGTCTGCGCTCTGGCTCTGTCTGTCTGAGTCTGCGCTCTGTCTGTCTGAGTCTGCGCTCTGTCTCTGTCTGTCTGAGTCTGCGCTCTGTCTGTCTGAGTCTGCGCTCTGTCTGTCTGAGTCTGCGCTCTGTCTGTCTGAGTTTGTGCTCTGTCTGTCTGAGTCTGCGCTCTGTCTGTCTGAGTCTGCGCTCCGTCTGAGTCTGCGCTCTGTCTGTCTGAGTCTGCGCTCTGTCTCTTTCTGTCTGAGTCTGCGCTCTGTCTGTCTGAGTCTGCGCTCTGTCTCTTTCTGTCTGAGTCTGCGCTCTGTCTCTGTCTGTCTGAGTCTGCGCTCTGTCTGTCTGAGTCTGCGCTCTTTCTGTCTGAGTCTGCGCTCTGTCTGTCTGAGTCTGCGCTCTGTCTCTTTCTGTCTGAGTCTGCGCTCTGTCTGTCTGAGTCTGCGCTCTGTCTGTCTGTCTGTCCATCTGTCTGAGTCTGCGTCTCCATCTGAGTCTGCGCTCTGTCTGAGTCTGCGCTCTGTCTGTCTGAGTTTCTGTCTGTCTGAGTCTGCGCTCCATCTGTCTGAGTCTGCGCTCTGTCTCTTTCTGTCTGAGTCTGCGCTCTTTCTGTCTGTCTGCGCTCTGTCTGTCTGAGTCTGCTCTGTTTGTCTGAGTCTGCGCTCTGTTTGTCTGAGTCTGCGCTCTGTCTGTCTGAGTCTGCACTCCGTCTGTCTGAGTCTGCGCTCTGTCTGTCTGAGTCTGCGCTCTGTCTGTCTGAGTCTGCGCTCTGTCCATCTCTGCCTTTCTCTCTTTCCTCCCTCCATCTCTGCATCTCTCACTCTGTTTACTCTTTTGTTCTCTTGTATCTGGAATCTCAGTCATCTAATACATATAGTGTTCAGTTCATTCTGTGTTGTGCCTTTTTATGCAGTCTGCATATTTGTGTACAGTGTGGGGAGAAAAAGCTTAACGGTTGGAGCTTGAGAGCCACAGAGTTAGGGCTTCAGTTCTAAAACAGCAGACCCTTCGCTTTACAGCAAAACTTCAAGGGGGGTTATGGTTTGATGAAAGGCAGAGAGAGACTGGACTTACAAAACAACACAATGACATTAAGCCACACTCACCCTGATCACATGACTCAGGAGGCAGACAGGAAGTAGGTGTTGCTGTAGTAACTGCACTGTAGCATGCAGCTGATTGGCTGCCGTTCTTTGCCACAGGAGGAGGAGCTGGAAGCCCAGGTGTCCTTCCTGCAGGGCCAGCTCAACGACCTGGAGGCTATGTGCAAATACTGTGCCAAAATGATGAACATGCACATCGGTGAGTTTAACAGCACAGCGGTGCGTTTAACAGCACAGCGGTGAGTTTAACAGCACAGCGCTGAGTTTAACAGCACAGCGGTGAGTTTAACAGCACAGCGGTGAGTTTAGCAACCCCAGTCGGGCTTAGCTGATTAGCCACAGCAGTGTGGCATGATGAGGGCGCCGCTGCCCTCTCGCCCACACTGGCGTTAAACCTTGCCGTCTGTATCCATGGTAACAAATAAACGGAGGGCCATTGGTCACGGTGTGATTCGATTCCACTCGTTAGTGGGGGAGTCTCAAATCCCTCTGCACTTGCTCGTTAAGGTCCACCTTGTGTAACCTCATTAGCTGCAATTAGGCAGCTTTTCCGCTGTTCATTACCCGGCTAATGGACTCTACTCCGGCACGCTGGCACCGGAGGAGGATCTTGGCGCGCTCAGTCTGACCCTGGCCATCTCTGTGCCTTCCCAGGGAAGATCCAGGAAGTGATTCTACAGGAGAAACTGGAGAAGGAAGACGAGGTCCTGGTGTCCCTTGCTGGACTCAAACAGGTAAGAGGTCACACAGGTAACAACACAAATCACCCAGGTAACACACAAGTTTGGTTTTCTGTGTTTTCCCACTGTAAACAGGTGGGTAGGGTTGTATACAGGTGGTTTGTGGGTAATGGAGTTTTCCTCCTCAGAGAGGCAGTTTGCTCATAGTGGATGGGGGTAATGGAGTTGGAGCAGGTGGAGTGTGTCATAAACAGGGGGCCGCGCCTTCCTCTCTCCCCAGATTAAGGACATTCTGAAGGGGTCACTACGGTTTAACCAGAGCCAGCTGGAAGCCGAGGAGAATGAGCAGATCAACATCGCTGATGACCACTACTGCTCAACCGGTCAACAGGTGGACGACCACAACGGACACGGGGACGCCGAGAGAGACCCACCGCAACCGCAGCCTGAGCTACAGGTAACTCTGACCCCTACCTGAGCGACAGATAACTCTGACCCCTACCTGAGCTACAGATAACTCTGACCCCTACCTGAGCGACAGATAACTCTGACCCCTACCTGAGCGACAGATAACTCTGACCCCTACCTGAGCTACAGATAACTCTGACCCCTACCTGAGCGACAGATAACTCTGACCCAGATAAGATAACTCTGACCCCTACCTGAGCGACAGATAACTCTGACCCCTACCTGAGCTACAGATAACTCTGACCCCTACCTGAGCTACAGATAACTCTGACCCCACCTGAGCTACCGATAACTTTGACCCCTACCTGAGCTACAGATAACTCTGACCCCTACCTGAGCTACAGATAACTCTGACCCCACCTGAGCTACAGATAACTTTGACCCCACCTGAGCTACAGATAACTTTGACCCCACTACCTGAGCTACAGATAACTCTGACCCCCCCTACCTGAGCTGAGCTGACCACCACCTGAGCCAGGTAACACTGACCCCACCTGAGCTACAGGTAACTCTGACCCCTACCTGAGCTACAGGTAACACTGACCCCACCTGAGCTACAGATAACTACTGAGCCAGATAACTCTGACCACCTGAGCTACAGGTAACACTGACCCCACCTGAGCTACCGATAACTTTGACCCCTACCTGAGCTACAGATAACTCTGACCACTAACTGAGCTACAAGTAACTCTGACCCCTACCTGAGCTACAGGTGTGTTTGCAAGAGTGTGAACATCTCTAGAGGAATGAATTTCCAGCTACAATGAAGACCAGAATCTGATCTTAAAATTGAGTCTTGTTCCATTTAAACCAGAACACTGAATATGCATTCTCTGTACCTGTGCAGTTAGCATTAGCGCTCCTGTCTCTGTGCCTGTGCAGTTAGCATTAGCGCTCCTCTGTCTCTGTGCCTGTGCAGTTAGCATTAGTGCTCCTGTCTCTGTGCCTGTGCAGTTAGCATTAGCGCTCCTCTGTCTCTGTGCCTGTGCAGTTAGCATTAGTGCTCCTGTCTCTGTGCCTGTGCAGTTAGCATTAGCGCTCCTCTGTCTCTGTGCCTGTGCAGTTAGCATTAGCGCTCCTCTCTCTCTGTGCCTGTGCAGTTAGCATTAGTGCTCCTGTCTCTGTGCCTGTGCAGTTAGCATTAGCGCTCCTCTGTCTCTGTGCCTGTGCAGTTAGCATTAGTGCTCCTGTCTCTGTGCCTGTGCATTTAGCATTAGCGCTCCTCTGTCTCTGTGCCTGTGCAGTTAGCATTAGTGCTCCTGTCTCTGTGCCTGTGCAGTTAGCATTAGCACTCCTCTGTCTCTGTGCCTGTGCAGTTAGCATAGGCGCTCCTCTCTCTCTGTGCCTGTTCAGTTAGCATTAGCGCTCCTCTGTCTCTGTGCCTGTGCAGTTAGCATTAGCGCTCCACTGTCTCTGTTCTTGTTACATGTGTTTGCAGGTAGAGTTTGTATAATCATTAGTGTCCCTCCCCCCCAGGTGGAGGTATCTGAATCTCTGGTTTTGGACGGGCGGAACTGGGATGACTACATCCTGATCTCCCAGGAGGACGAGGCCCCCGGCGAGGGAGCGCCACGGGGCGGGGCTCGCCCAGTACACACCCCTAAGAGTGGGCGGGACAGGGGGGCGGAGCAGGAGGCAGGGCCGTTTCAGGACCCCCTCACAGGGGGTGTGGCCTTGGGCTCGGGGGGCGGGGCCTCACTGGGGTCCAGCCCAGACGATGACAGCACCCACAGCAAGGACTCTGACTTCACCATCGTCAACCCTGCTGACCTGTGAGCGCCCCCTGCTGGCACGCAACAGCGCCATCTTTGCACACTCTTACTGAGGTTAAACCCGGGACTCCCAGAAGCCCACTGCCTCCAGCCACCCCCCCCTTCCCCCAAACCCCCACCTCCTGAAGGGGGAGTGTCCCTGATGAGCTGTCAGTCATTGGTCTGTTTGAACCAATTAAACGGTCTCGTTTTGCTCTCTACAGCAAACACAATTAATGGTTCAGTAAAGTAAAGTCAATGACATTAACAGTCACTCTCCCCCATTACCGCCGCATGCCATGCCCCCCAAAGCAGGCCCTCCTGTCCCCTTCTCCCTACCGCAGACATGCTGGGGGTTTTTTGGTGTGTTTCCATGGTTAGAAGTGTTTAATTTCAGCCACCGACTGGCTCCAGGTTCTATACACCTTGCTTCCAGTGGCTAAATTGGATATTGGATGCTTGCTGAAAGGAGACCACAGAAGCCTGCACACACTGCCCCCCCCAGGACTGGAGTGAAACTGCAGATGTAATTCCCAGACCCTAAGAGTCTCTGGGGGGGTGTGGGGGTTACCTGTTTTTGGCTTTAGTGCTGAACCTTCTCTCCTGCTAGTAGCTACTGTCAAAGAGTGCTCAAGCTCTTGATAAGTGAGTATGCGTAACAGAAACCTTTAGAGTCTGCAAAATCTCAGTGAAAATCAGGGAAATTCACATCTTTCCATTAGGGAGACCCCACCCCTCAAATCCCGCCCTCATCTTGCCTTTGTCCCCGCCCCTAAAATGTGAATCATGCCTTTGCCCCGCCCTCTGCCTGTCTATCACCCATGAGTGCCTGACGATTGTGTCATCCACACTAACTTCCCCTCTTAGTCTTTCTTTTTTAGAGATTTTAACTCCATTGGTCTTCAATTTTCAAAGCAGATTAAATTATGAAAAGAAATGACAGATTTTCTTTTTAAATGATTGTGAAGGTTTATATATTTTACCAGCCATTTCCTTTTTTGTTCCATTGTTTTTTTGCCATTCTTTTTTTGTTTTGTTTTCTGCAGTTGGTTCCGGTGGTAACCATGTATAGCGCATGTAGAAGGAGAATTCTGTTGTAGAATAAAACCAGTGTAACTAACTACAGGAGTTACTGTCATTTTGAACATTTATCCAGGCTGTGTACTTCAGAGAGAAGTGGATACTCACACTCACAACTATCTCTCCTACACACGTTGTCTCTCATTCAGACTCTTTCTCTCTCTCACACACACACACACACACACACACACACATTACCTGACCTCTGGAGAGTGTGAGTTGCGGTGTGTATTTGCAGTAACACTCACAGGCAGGGAGGCAGTGGGAGACTCTTTCTCTCTCTCACACACACACACACACACACACACACACATTACCTGACCTCTGGAGAGTGTGAGTTGCGGTGTGTATTTGCAGTAACACTCACAGGCAGAGAGGCAGTGGGAGACTCTTTTTCTCTCTCTCTCTCACACACACACACACACACACACACACACACACACACACATTACCTGACCTCTGGAGAGTGTGAGTTGCGGTGTGTATTTGCAGTAACACTCACAGGCAGAGAGGCAGTGGGAGACTCTTTCTCTCACACACACACACACACACACCTGACCTCTGGAGAGTGTGAGTTGCGGTGTGTATTTGCAGTAACACTCACAGGCAGAGAGGCAGTGGGAGACTCTTTCTCTCACACACACACACACACACACACACACACACACACACACACACATTACCTGACCTCTGGAGAGTGTGAGTTGCGGTGTGTATTTGCAGTAACACTCACAGGCAGAGAGTCAGTGGGAGAGCAGCTTTATGTCTCAGAGTGAAGTGTAAACAGTGAACACACAGAGCAGAGCAGAAATACTTTAACAGAAAATAAAATCCCATCAGCAAAAGCTTTCGGGCATGAGTGGGTCATGAAATCAGCGCAAAACAATCAAACACTACGAAATAAGAAATGAACATTCCCTCTATAAATTATGTATTAAATTGCCCATCAGAGTGGGAGACACCATTGTTTTTAATCTCTCCGGAGGTTTTTAGGGTTTGAGTTCATGAGTGGAGCTTCAGTTTGTAAGGATCACAGTGCTGTAGAGAAGACTCTTGATTGGTGAAGAGGTCAGTTAAGCGACCCAATCAGTGGGCTGTAAGTACTCACTGTTAATGATCACAGTAACGTTTGAGCTCTAAAGATAATCTGAATTTTTCCATGGCAAAAATCACTCTCACCCTCGTTTTCTTGTGCACCTCAAAATCACCGGTGAACAGCAGTTTGAAATAATGGTGGGCTTCCTAACACACTCGGGTAACGGCAGGAGGGGGCAGCGTAGAAACAGAAAAATGGAATGGGAAACTGGAATGGTTCAGAAATAATAATTAAAACAGTGAATTGTGGGCCTGCTCTTGCTCACATGGCACTGCAGGGCCACGCATTCCTCTGTGACTCTGGCACGCGCTCTCATGTTTAAACATTAAAAAGCTTTTTCTCTCCCAGAATCCTCTGCAGGCTGGGGAGACACCCTGCTGCCTCATGACCCCAAACAGGACAGTCTGTACAGAGGTCAGGGGTCACCAGAGTCCTCCAGCTGAGACTCACATGAACACACACACACAATCCTCAGTCACCTGAATCACACACACCCCGTAAACCTCTAAAATCAGAAACAGTATTCAATAAAAACATTGCACAATACTGTAAAAAGAGTAACAGTACATGTCATGCACACACACACATTCACACACAAACAGATGTATGCAGACCTGTGGACAGGCATTCACACACATGCACACACGTGTACACACATGTGCACACACACATTCAGCAGAGACGGCAGTAATTATCACTCTGTGTCTTGCTGCTCTTCTGGCCGTCTGTCTCTTGGGATTTTGTTGGGTTTTTTGCTACATTCAAAGTCTCTGGCCTCCATCCGACTGCCTTCAGTTTGTGCTTCTGTCCCCTCCCAGGATGGATCCAACCAACAATTCATATTCCTGCTCTTCAAGCAGGCCTGATCTAACTGACCAATCATGTCTCTGCACTTCAGACGGTTCCAACCAACCAATTGCGTTCCTGCATGTTATGCAGGCACGACAGAACGATGAGGTCGCTACGCTGCAGACTGACCCGGTGGTGTCTGTGTAGGTTTGTTACGCTGCAGACTGACCCGGTGGTGTCTGTGTAGGTTCGTTACGCTGCAGACTGACCCGGTGGTGTCTGTGTAGGTTTGTATCTGTCCATGTGTCCATCTGTGTGCCGCTGGGGTTCAGAGGAGAGCTGGTTGGTTCCATTAACACTGGAGAATCTCTGAGGTTTTTTTTATTTTTTTTTTTTTTTTGGGGTGGGGTGGGGGGTTGTGGGGTAATAAAGGCAGGGGGCGGAGTTTTGGGGTAAACAGCCCTCATTTGCCAACACGCTTTGGCCCCTCCCCCTCTGCTACCTGCCGCTCAGGGATGGCCTCTAGGCTGCGGCGGGGCGGAGTCCTGTCCCCGGCCACGCCCGCAGCCCCGCCCTTGCACAGGTTACAAGTGAGAGCAGCGAACTGGATCTGCTTGAGGTTCTCCTGGACCTCACTCTTGGCCCGCTTCAGCAGGTCCGCTTGGCCCTGGGGAGAGAGGAGCAAAAAAGGCTGAGTGACAGGTGGGACAGGTGCTGAACAGGAATCTGTGAAGGTAACGACAGGTAATCATCCTTAAACGTGAAATACCCTTTAACCAATGACATCAGCATCTGCACTGCCACGGTCACTGCTGCTCTCCGACAGTGCGTTTTACTGCTTTCAGTAAAAACAAACCGTGGGCTTCTGTGCTGATAATAAAACAATTACATCATATGTTTTAGGTGTTCAGCAGGGACTCTCATTAAGAGTGACTCACAGTTTTTTACGTTCACATTTTTACGCACTATTCATTTATACAGTCAGATATTTACACTGCAGAAATTCGGCTGAAGTACCTTTGCTCAAGTGTACAATGGCAGTGCCCCAGTGCCTGAGACTTAAACCTGCAACCTCTGAGCAATGAGCTCACCTCCCTAACCATGAGATCACACTGCAGGTGTTGACCAGGGCTGTGAAAGTGTCCATATATGGTGTCATACTCTGTTGGGTTAAAAGCTATACTGATCTGTATCTAGCTTGTACAGTTGCTTTAGATAAATTTACACCAACAGGGATTTTGCTCAGTCAGTCCAATCAGGAAGTGAGTTTATTTTTTATTGCTTTAACAATAACAGTTTCATAAAAAAAAGAACATCACAAATGAAAATGGGTCCATTTATCTGTCCTGGGAAAGCAGGTTTTGTGCTGAATGAAAACCTGAAATGTGATGTAGCTTTTATATTTATGTTTCATTTGTTTGTATGTATATGTATGCAGGTGTGTGTGGGGCATACGTGTGTGTGTGTGCATGTGTTCATGTAAGTATTTGTCTTTGTGTAGCACGTTCAGTCAAAAACCTGCTTGACCAATCAGGTGTCTGCTCTGGGCCCTGGAGGTAAATTTAGGAAGAGGGGGCTGCAGGTTTAAGTCCTTAATTGGTTTGTTGATTGATTGACAGGCAGGGAAGTGTTCTCTCTGAAGTGTGGAGCTGGTGAATAGCCTTTTGATCAAGCTGTCCTCAGAGGAAAAGAAGATATGGATCCTCTTGATAGAATCTGATTTATGAAATATTGATCTGTTGATGCACAGAAAATTGAGGCAGTTTTAAGAGCGATCTGGGCTTTCTCTGTGACTGACAGCACCGTCCTCAACAGGGTGGGGGAGCTGAAACTGATCTTTGAAATTGTCTTTACATCTTTTCATGAGATGTTGAAGTGTTTACGTATATTTATACTACATTACATAAATACAGTATATATATTCTGTGTATGTGTGTATGAATGTGCGTATATGTGTGATTGTTTGATATGTGTGCGTGTTTTTGTGAGATGTAGTGAGTGTGTATGTATAAGCATGTGTATGTGTGTGTAATTGTGTGAGTGATTGAGTTTTTGTGTGTCGGAGCGCATAATTGTGCATGTTTGGTGTGAGTGTGTGTGTGTAGTGTATGTAGTGTCTAGCGTGTGTGTGAGAGAGAGAGAGAGAGAGAGAGACGGTGCCCCTCTGCAGAATCGCTAGACTCATGAATATTCATGAGTGGGGCTCCTGGTCGGCGCTGCTGCTCTGATGTGATTGGGTGTGACCTCCACTTCACACGTATCCACGGCGATAAGTGAAGGGGAACTGATGTGTTGAAGGTTTCATTGCTAATTAATATTCATGAGCTGGGGTTCAGAGCAGGTGGTGTTCTGTACTGCATCAAGCCCATTTACCTACAGTCCACAGAGTAATACAAGTGTCTTTTAGCAGTAAATGCCATGTATTGTATAATGTGCGAAACAATGCATTCATGTTCAGTACTGCTGTTCTACAGTACTGCACTGTAGTTTTTGGTTTGTTATGTCTTTCTTTCAGCATCCTACTCAACCTGAAAAGCTGCATTTCGGAGAGGAATGTGTGATGTAGTTCAACTAAGCCACTGAAACGAAGACAGCTTTATTTGGCAGCAGCACAGAGGTTAGTCTGCCCTGCTGTAAATGAGTACAGGTCTTTATTTGGCAGCAGCAGTTAATCTGTTAATCCGCTCTTACCTGACTGTGAGTGCAAACACGCGCCCATCGCCTTGTTTGTTTCGCTATTGGCCATGGCGAATAATCGTTTAGTGATGTCTGGCCCTGATTAACATCCAGGAGACACAGCCAGTGTTTCTGCAGGCCAAGAACCCCCCGGAAACGATAAATATTCCTCCCATTATTATTCTAAGGCCTGGGTTAGGCTTGGCGCAGCGTCATGTCTGTACACGGACGTCCTTGGGAGCCACAACAGCTGATTTATTCGCAGGCTTTTGGCGTGTGGAGCCAGTCAGAGCAGCCATCTTTTGTCCTGTCCCTGAGACGTGAAATATGTTGAACTTTGACCCTGTCGTAGTGTTCCCTGTTATGGCTACACAGGTGCGTTAAGGCTGTGCCTTTTTGGTGGCGCCTCCTGGTGGCCACCCTCTCACCTTCAGGATAGTGATGTTCCAGGTGAAGCTCTCCACCGTCCTGGTGACCTTTCGACCTTTTAGCCCCTCCCTCACCGCCAGCTCCTGCAGGTTCTCATGGAACTCCATTGCTAGAGAGACAGAAACATGAGCTCTCATGTCAGCACCGGTGTACAAATTTTAAACTGTGTGTGTGTGTGTGTGTGTGTGTGTGTGTGTGTGTGTGTGTGTGTGTGTGTGTGTGAGTGAAATTTTAAACTGTGTGTGTGTGTGTGTGTGTGTGTGTGTGTGTGTGTGTGTGTGTGTGTGTGTGTGTGTGTGTGTGTGTGTGTGTGTGAGTGTGAGTGTGTGTGTGTGTGACATAAAGCCCTGAGACACACACCCAGCACAGTGTGCTCATTACACCTCACACACACACACACACACACACACACACTTCAGATGATTATATAACCTGCACTGCTTTAATGAGAGAGCAGTGAGAACAGAGAACCATAAGAGACATAAAAACACACACCAATATTCACACTGTGTCCATCTGTGCTCACTACACACACACACACACTCACTCTCTTACTGCTCAGTAGTCTCTGCACCTCTTGACTACAGCTCACGCTCCCTCTCTCTCACACACACATAGATGAGGACATACACACTCACACACATAAATATGCACACATTCCCTGCTCTCTCACACACAGCCGCCTGGCTGCTGTTCTAGGGATGCGGTTGCTTGGCAACACAGGACCCAATAGCAGTGATGCTGTAGACAGCATGTGGGAAGCGATCAATAGAGGGAGAGAGAGTGAGAGAGGGAGAGTAATCCTGCCACACAGTGAGAGAGACGCAGAGAGAGGGAGAGTAGGAGCGAAACAGAGCACCCTGCAAATGTCTCACTAACACTGAACATTTTACTGAGACACAGACATTCTGTTTAAGTCACGCAACTACACATTCACCAGACAAACTGGAGAAATGTGCTTGTGGAAACGTTTAGACTTGCTTCAGGGATCTCTGCTCGCGTTCAGCTCAACGTTCAGCTCAACGTTCTCTGTGTTCAGTAAGAGGGTCATCTCTTCCCTATGATCAACACGTACCTCATGAATTATGGGGAGAGGCAAAGTGCGGGATAAAGAAACTAGAGAACAAACCTCACTTCTTCACTGTTAGTTTTTGGCTTGCCCGCAGGTTGGAGCTAACTGACCGTTATATTTGGATATTATATATTATATTTATCAATCTCTCTCTGCCTCTTCATCTCCAGTTTTAATATTTGGTAAAATTAGGGTACCGCTCTGTTTCTCCCCCATCTTTCTCTCACAGAGCCTTTTGGCTGTGATTTTTGTTTCCCCACAGGATTAACACTAAACAGTGATTATTATTCAGAGTTAAGGTTCTTCCAGGTGAAAGCGTGCTCTCTTTCCCTCCTTCTCTCTCACTCTCCTCCCCTCTGTGTTAAATAGTTCATTTTAGCTGAGCTACTTATCCAGGGAAAAAAATGTAGCAAATAACAGCTCAACAATAGGCCAATAAATCCTGCATCTAAACCAGAGCAGCCTGCGTGGCTAAATCACAAATCCCTGAGCTGCGCTAATGGGGGTCGCCACAGCGGGGTTAGTGGGAAGGGGGTGCAGCTGCCAACTTCAGGAAAAATAAACAGCTCTATGTCTCCCAGGTGAAGTGAGGGGAAAAACACAGGAAGTGAACTCTGACCTGGAAGAACATGTGCACCTGACAAAAATCCTGAGGAAGACTCACTGGTCCATACAGAGTGTGGGCTGCACACACACACACACACACACACACACACACACACACACACACGCACACGCACACGCACACACTTGCACTCACACAATCGCTCTCATTTTCACAAACACATGCAGATCTATGTAAACACAGAGCAGGTCTTGCAGTTTCTTGTTCTGTTGGTAATTTACCTGCTGGCACAAACAGTGCCCTGTTCACCTTCTCTATCCTACACTCTCTGAACAGACAGGTACAGGTATCAGAGACAGTGCAACAGTGGGGATTTGAAAACTGTCCTCCTCCTGTCCCTCCCTCTCTCTTTCCCCCTCTCTCCCAACCTCTCTCTCTCTCTCTCTCTCTCTCCCCAGTCCTCCTCTCCCTCCCTCTCTCTCTCTCTCTCTATCTCTGCCCAGTCCTCCTCTCCCTCCTTCCCTCTCTCTCTCTCCTCCCACTCCCTCTCTCCTCCTCACCTGTTCTCTGGGCCTGCAGTATTCTCTCACAGACGGCATCTGCATTCTCCACCAGAGCCTGGCTGGTCTGGATCACCTGCAGGTGACAGACATTTCAGTTAAAAACATTTAAACCAGCACTCACATTTCAGTTAAAAACATTTGAACCAGCACTCACATTTCAGTTAAAAACATTTGAACCAGCACTCACATTTCAGTTAAAAACATTTAAACCAGCACAAGCGTTTCATCCCTAGAGTGGAACTGCAGTGCCAGTATTGTGACATCATCTTCTTCTCAGGGAACAGGTGAGTGAGTGACACACACACACACACACACTACGCAGGCACCCAGACTGCATGTGAACACAAACAGAACTCTAGACTCCCACAATGCACTGGGTTTGGGCGTGCTTTAGTACTCATCTCCCAGCATGCACTATGTTGCCACGGTGACCTCACCTGCCCCCCAGCTGGCTCACAGAGCATTTAAAAATGTGAAGCTGCTTTATGAGGAGAACAGCTGATCTTGTGTGGCTTCACATGTGCAACAAGAGCATTAATTTGAACCCCAGGGCTCTTCCGAAGAAGCGGGATCGAATGGTCCTCACGGCCGAGAGACGTCAGTTCAGCTATTGATCTGAGCACATTGATCTGATATCGCCCCCTACAGGACTGGGGTTAAGTCTGCAGACACTGCAGCCCTCCAGGTTTACAGTGTTAGAGTGGGCGGATGCTAGCATTATGTTAGCGCTTTCAGTATTAGTGCTAGTGTTATTAGTGCTGAATACACAAATTTAGTAAATAAAACTTTAAGCCCTGCAGACATGCTCAGTCTGTCTGCCATCTGCAGAGTTACCCTGTCATCTTCAGGCCTAATGAATAAAGCTTTGACCAGGTGTCGTAATAACGGACAACATGTGGCTATGAATCAAGCAGCATGTAATATATAACGTATGATAATTGTAGAATGGAACACAGTTAATGATTGATAATATTTAATGTTTGATCCGTCCAGAGGGATATCTCTGTTATGACTGGTGATGCTATAACGATCAGACGCGGGTGTGTTTCTGTAACAGGCTTGGAGTGTGTGAGGAACAGTAGCTGTGCTGTTCCCCATCGCTGAGACGCTTGCACAATGGCGTTATGTAAACCCGCCCTTGAGTAACCCGTTTGTGCTAATGACCTTCCTGTGTGTGTGCTGTGACACACTGCTGTGTGTGTGTGTGTGTGTGTGTGTGTGTGTGTGTGTGTGTGTGTGTGTGTGTGTGTGTGTGTATACCCTGGCCACAGCTGTGCGCACCAAAACTGGCACACACACACGTACAGATGCACATACTGTACACACACACACACTCATGTACACACACAGTGTTGGTCACTGTGGGGGAGGCGCTGGGTCTCACCATGTCGTAGGAGGTCACGACCTTGCGCAGCATCTCGGGCAGGGGGCCCTGTGGCTCCAGGGCGGGGTACATGCCAGACAACTGGAACAGCAGCAAGGGGGCGCCGTCTGCCCCCCTCAGCCGCGACGCCAGGCTCAGGACACACTGCTTCAGGTTCGACACCGCCGGCAGACCACACAGCTCCTTAAAGGGCACAAGGGCATTCTGGGAAACAGAAGGAGGAAGAGTTCAACTATAGTATAGTGGTGGGGGACACAGAAAAACCCAACCTGATTATCATTCAGCTCTGGGCACCACAGTGCAGCAGCCAGAGAGCCTCTTTAAAAGGCACATAGAAGGGCAACTAAATCAGTTCCTGGTGAAAAAGTTTTCAGAGGAAAGAGTTCTGAGATATTATCTGTTCAGGGTTAGCAAACAGAGACTTAGGGGGAGGTTTAATTGAGGAATTTAAATTCGGGAAAGGATTAACAAAGTGGTTTGCAGATTAAATCCTGTCAGCAGAACACGGGGTCATTCATGGAAATTTGGTGGGGGAAAATGAACTGATATCAGGAAATATTATCTTAATTGCCACTGCCTTGAACAGGTTGCCAGGTCTGTGCTCAAATCCAGGCTGTGTGTGTGTGGCCAGCCAGGCCGGCCTGAACGGTCTGCTCTCCTCATCATTACGCTTCTTATGCTCTCAGCTGAGTGAAACTCAGGGTAAGTATTCATTTGGCCATAAATGCAGTGCCGTATGAGGGACATTGTGAAAGCCTGGGGCGCTGTGCTGGGTGTGTGTGAAAGCCTGGGGCTCTGTGCTGGGTGTGTGTGAAAGCCTGGGGCTCTGTGCTGGGTGTGTGTGAAAGCCTGGGGCTCTGTGCTGGGTGTGTGTGTGAAAGCCTGGGGCGCTGTGCTGGGTGTGTGAAAGCCTGGGGCTCTGTGCTGGGTGTGTGTGAAAGCCTGGGGCTCTGTGCCTGTGTTGGGTGTGTGAAAGCCTGGGGCTCTGTGCTGGGTGTGTGTGAAAGCCTGGGGCTCTGTGCTGGGTGTGTGTGAAAGCCTGGGGCTCTGTGCCTGTGCTGGGTGTGTGTGAAAGCCTGGGGAGCTGTGCTGGGTGTGTGTGAAAGCCTGGGGCTCTGTGCTGGGTGTGTGTGAAAGCCTGTGCTGGGTGTGTGTGAAAGCCTGGGGCTCTGTGCCTGTGCTGGGTGTGTGTGAAAGCCTGGGGCTCTGTGCTGGGTGTGTGTGAAAGCCTGGGGCTCTGTGCCTGTGCTGGGTGTGTGTGAAAGCCTGGGGCTCTGTGCCTGTGCAGGGTGTGTGTGAAAGCCTGGGGCGCTGTGCTGGGTGTGTGTGAAAGCCTGGGGCTCTGTGCTGGGTGTGTGTGAAAGCCTGGGGCTCTGTGCTGGGTGTGTGTGAAAGCCTGGGGCTCTGTGCCTGTGCTGGGTGTGTGTGAAAGCCTGGGGCTCTGTGCTGGGTGTGTGTGAAAGCCTGGGGCTCTGTGCCTGTGCTGGGTGTGTGTGAAAGCCTGGGGCGCTGTGCTGGGTGTGTGTGAAAGCCTGGGGCTCTGTGCTGGGTGTGTGTGAAAGCCTGGGGAGCTGTGCTGGGTGTGTGTGAAAGCCTGGGGCTCTGTGCTGGGTGTGTGTGAAAGCCTGGGGCTCTGTGCTGGGTGTGTGTGAAAGCCTGGGGCTCTGTGCCTGTGCTGGGTGTGTGTGAAAGCCTGGGGCTCTGTGCTGGGTGTGTGTGAAAGCCTGGGGCTCTGTGCCTGTGCTGGGTGGGTGTGAAAGCCTGGGGAGCTGTGCTGGGTGTGTGTGAAAGCCTGGGGCTCTGTGCTGGGTGTGTGTGAAAGCCTGGGGCTCTGTGCCTGTGCTGGGTGTGTGAAAGCCTGGGGCTCTGTGCTGGGTGTGTGTGAAAGCCTGGGGAGCTGTGCTGGGTGTGTGTGAAAGCCTGGGGCTCTGTGCTGGGTGTGTGTGAAAGCCTGGGGCTCTGTGCCTGTGCTGGTGTGTGTGAAAGCCTGGGGCTCTGTGCCTGTGCTGGGTGTGTGTGTGAAAGCCTGGGGCTCTGTGCTGGGTGTGTGTGAAAGCCTGGGGAGCTGTGCTGGGTGTGTGTGAAAGCCTGGGGCTGTGCTGGGTGTGTGTGAAAGCCTGGGAGCTGTGCTGGGTGTGTGTGAAAGCCTGGGGCTGTGCTGGGTGTGTGTGAAAGCCTGGGGAGCTGTGCTGGGTGTGTGTGAAAGCCTGGGGAGCTGTGCTGGGTGTGTGAAAGCCTGGGGCTCTGTGCTGGGTGTGTGTGAAAGCCTGGGGCGCTGTGCTGGGTGTGTGTGAAAGCCTGGGGCTCTGTGCTGGGTGTGTGTGTGAAAGCCTGGGGCTCTGTGCTGGGTGTGTGTGAAAGCCTGGGGCTCTGTGCCTGTGCTGGGTGTGTGTGAAAGCCTGGGAGCTGTGCTGGGTGTGTGTGAAAGCCTGGGGCTCTGTGCTGGGTGTGTGTGAAAGCCTGGGGCTCTGTGCTGGCTGGGTGTGTGTGAAAGCCTGGGGCTCTGTGCTGGGGGTGTGTGTGAAAGCCTGGGGCTCTGTGCTGGGTGTGTGTGAAAGCCTGGGGCTGTGCTGGGTGTGTGTGAAAGCCTGGGGCTGTGGTGTGTGTGAAAGCCTGGGGCTCTGTGCTGTGCTGGGTGTGTGTGAAAGCCTGGGGCTCTGTGCTGGGTGTGTGTGAAAGCCTGGGGCTCTGTGCTGGGTGTGTGTGAAAGCCTGGGGCTCTGTGCTGGGTGTGTGTGAAAGCCTGGGGCTCTGTGCCTGTGCTGGGTGTGTGTGAAAGCCTGGGGAGCTGTGCTGGGTGTGTGTGAAAGCCTGGGGAGCTGTGCTGGGTGTGTGTGAAAGCCTGGGGAGCTGTGCTGGGTGTGTGTGAAAGCCTGGGGCTGTGCTGGGTGTGTGTGAAAGCCTGGGCTGTGCTGGGTGTGTGTGAAAGCCTGGGGCTGTGCTGGGTGTGTGTGAAAGCCTGGGGAGCTGTGCTGGGTGTGTGTGAAAGCCTGGGGCTCTGTGCCTGTGCTGGGTGTGTGTGAAAGCCTGGGGCTCTGCTGTGCTGGGTGTGTGTGAAAGCCTGGGGCTCTGTGCCTGTGCTGGGTGTGTGTGAAAGCCTGGGGCTGTGCTGGGTGTGTGTGAAAGCCTGGGGCTCTGTGCCTGTGCTGGGTGTGTGTGAAAGCCTGGGGCTCTGTGCTGGGTGTGTGTGAAAGCCTGGGGCTCTGTGCTGGGTGTGTGTGAAAGCCTGGGGCTCTGTGCTGGGTGTGTGTGAAAGCCTGGGGCTCTGTGCTGGGTGTGTGTGTTTGTGATGAAACCATCTTTAATTTCCTTCCCTATGCCAGTGCACCTCTCTGCTCTGATTGCAGTTAGCACGATGAATAAATAATAGTAATACAGAGAGAATACTCAATGTGGAGGTGTGTTTTAACCTTTCAGCAATCTCCACAAGAGAAGGTCTCTTTCTCTCAGTCTTTCTCTCTCACTCTTTCCCACTCTCTTATTTCATTTTTTTTTTACCTCAGAATGTGGTTTCCACCTCACCTGTATGTACTGTCAGTTTCTCTCAGGTGTGCATGCTGGCTTTCATGTGTGTGTGATGATTAGTCTCTCAGGTGTGTGGTCGGTATCTGAGGTGAGTGTTCTCTAACAGGTGTGCAGATTGTCTCAGGTGTGTGTCAGCAGTTCACCCCTCACCTGCATGTTCTCCCGCAGGTCAGTGGCGTCACGCAGTGGTTGGGCGGAGCTCTTGAACACGTCGTCCACAGCGCGAATGGGCAGCGTCCTGAGACAGGCGTAGTCCCGCCCTCGCCGGGCCTTCCGCACGGACAGCCCACGCTTGTGCGGCTTCCCCCCGCCACGGCGGTTTGTGATCGCCACGTGCACAAACAGCCAGGCGTGCGGCAGGGCATCGCCTGTCAGCGACTGCAGTGGAATGTGGCGGAAGCCCGGCTGCATGCACTCGAAGGGGATGGTGTACTGGCCGATGAAGTCGTCCCCGATGAAGTCGTCATCCAGAACCACGAAGCGGACCAGCGCCAGCTCCGGCAGCACCAGCTGGAACTCAAAGCTCTCGTCGAACACAGGGTTGTCCCCATTCTGGGTCACTGTGCGTGTGCGGCGCTCAGCGCAGTCCGCTGGAATGCCATGGATCTCCACGGTAACGTAGGGGTCAACCACCTCGCCCTTCGCACCCGAACCTTCAACAGGGACAAACAGGGAAGAAAAACACCCACCATTACAGAGACGACAGCAGTGAGAGCACAGCCAAAGACGAAATTCACCTGTACAGAAATCTGACAAATTAAACCGAAAAAAAATACAGTACCTCCAGTAACGTATGTTTGTGGTGCTCCACGCTGCCCCCTACCTTTGGGCTTGGGAAAGTTGAGCAGGTTTTGCTAGGTGTGTAGCGTATGTTTGTGGTGCTCCACGCTGCCCCCTACCTTTGGGCTTGGGAAAGTTGAGTCCACTGATGATTTTGAGGTGGAGCAGCTGCGGGGACACCCCGGGGCGTATGCTGTCCTTGGGCTGTCGAGTCCACTGAATTTTGAGGTGCAGCAGCTGCGGGGACACCTCCTCCCTCATGATGGCGGGGCGCAGGACGAAGCCGCAGTTCCCGTTCTGCCGGAACCAGCCCTCGTTCAGGTCCATCATCAGACCTGGAGTCTGGTAGTTCATGGCCACGATCTGACACCCGCACTTCCAGAAGTCCTGGGGGCAGAACAGAGCACAGGGGTCACACTGGGGGCAGAACAGAGCACAGGGGTCACACTGGGGGCAGAACAGAGCACAGGGGTCACACTGGGGGCAGAACAGAGCACAGGGGTCACACTGGGGGCAGAACAGAGAACAGGGTCACACTGGGGGCAGAACAGAGCACAGTGGTGTCACACTGGGGCAGAACAGATACCACAGGGGTCACACTGGGGGCAGAACAGAGCACAGGGGTCACACTGGGGGCAGAACAGAGCACAGGGGTCACACTGGGGGCAGCGATTCAAACCCCTGGAGTGTGAGGCCAAGGGTTTCCTCCACAGTGTTGTGCTGTACCTATGTTTACCTGAAGTGTTGTACTGTACCTGCAGTTACCAATGGTGTTGTGTTGTACCTGTGTTTATCTGCAGTGTTGTGCTGTACCTGTGTATACCTGCAGTGTTGTGTTGTACCTGTGTTTACCTGCAGTGTTGTGCTGTACCTGTGTATACCTGCAGTGTTGTGTTGTACCTGTGTTTACCTGCAGTGTTGTGCTGTACCTGTGTATACCTGCAGTGTTGTGTTGTACCTGTGTTTACCTGCAGTGCTATGTTGTACCTGTGTTTATCTGCAGTGTTGTGCTGTACCTGTGTTTGCCCTGAGTGTAGTTCTGTACCTGCAGAGTCGTGCTGTACCTGTGGGTTGAGATTGCTGGAGTCGATGCGCATGGGACTGGGGTAAACCCGCGCCAGGAAGCGCTTGTTGTAATCCACGAACTCGCCCGGCCGTTCTGCCGCCAGCCTCCCCGCCAGAGCCTCGTTAAACGAGCAGAACTCCCAGAACCGCTGCGTGCGCAGCGCCGTGGGGAAGTCCCGGAAGGCCACAGACTGGCAGAGCGACACCAGGTCCGACAGCTCGCGAGAGAGCCGGAACCGCCGCGGGCCCGCAGGCTCCGCCTCCGCCAGCCCTCCATTGGCCCGCTGGGACATCTCCGCCCCCTCGTCCTCGTCGGTCACGTCGCCCTCGGGCCCTGGGCAGTCGGGCCCCAGCTTGCGGCCCTTTAGCAGGATGCGGCCCCGGAGCTCAGCCGGGGACGGCAGGTAGCCCTGTTCTGCGTTGGGGAGGTCCGTGTGCAGTGCTCCCCCCAGGACGCGTCGCAGGTGCTGCTCCATCACCTTCTGCTGCCGCGGCGAGCAGTGATTCTCCACACACAGGATCAGCGGGAACTCTGACGCTACAAACGCATACCTGAGCAGCACAGGTAAACTCACATTAACATACACTACCTGCACAGCACAGGTAAACTCACATTAACATACACTACCTGCACAGCACAGGTAAACTCACATTAACATACACTACCTGCATGACACAACACCAACCAGCACAGGTAAACTCACATTAACATACACTACCTGCACAGCACAGGTAAACTCACATTAACATACACTACCTGCACAGCACAGGTAAACTCACATTAACATACACTACCTGCATGACACAACACCGCACAGCACAGGTAAACTCACATTAACATACACTACCTGCATGACACAACACCGCACAGCACAGGTAAACTCACATTAACATACACTACCTGCATGACACAACACCGCACAGCACCGGTAAACTCACATTAACATACACTACCTGCATGACACAATACCAGCACAGCACAGGCAAACTTAGCTAACTGAGCTAATACTCAGACCAGCTGTGGCGGCGTACCCCAGACCCTTCACAGTGCCTGGACTGAGAGGGAGTGATATCAGATATACCTGTTGATGACGTCGACCACACTGCGGAACGCCACCTGGGAAGTGAGGGTGTGTCCGGTGTGCACCACGGGCTCGTTTTCGGGCCCGTCCCAGACGTCCAGCTCCACGCTGCGGCAGCCCATCTTCAGCGCCCGGATGTACCCCGACACGTCAGCGGGGCCGCGGAACTGGTCCTCGATCAGGTAGGTGTTGTGGGAGGCGTTGATGTAGTAGTGGGACAGCGGCTGGGTCATATCCTGGCAGACGTGTCTGTGCTCCGGGTCAAACACATGACACTCTGGGGACGTGAGGTAGGCAGTGAAGCCGTCCAGCGACAGGCAGCCGGCCAGCCGGCCCTCACGGGACGGCTCGTACCTGAGGATCACCTGCAGGCTGTCCGCCTCACTCACCTGGGCCACGCCCTGTTCCGCCTCCAGGAAGCGAGCCAGATCCCTCACGTCCAGGTACTCCTTGTTGTTAGAGAACTGCACCAGCAGGAAGTAGATCTCTGGTCTCGTACAGAGGTCATGGAATGCCTCCTCAAACTCCTCGCGTGTGACCCCGCCCCTTCCCCCGGCCCCGCCCGCTTTCTCCCGGGCCTTGTGGAACTCTTTGAACTTGAGCTCCGCCCTGGCGGGTTTGACCCCCGGGTTCACCCCCCTGATGAGCTCCACCGCCGTTGCTACGCTGAGCCGCTCATCGCCTTGGTGACCATCGCCATCATCATCATCACCACCGCAGTCACTGCTCCCATCAGTGTGGTGACCGTTGCCATCGGCGACGGCGGAGGTGAAGAGCTCCGCCAGCCAGGAGGAGCGCAGCTCATGCCGACGGCTCTCGATCATGTCGACGGCATGCTTCCCGTGAGACACCAGGTAGCGCAGCCCCGTCACCCACAGGTGCGCCACGTCTGCCGAGCTTGCCACCAGGTCCAGGGTCTCGTACGCCTCGCCGTGGATCACTGAGAACGCACAGTCCTCTGACACCTGCTCGTGCACTACCGGGGAGCGGAACACGTCTGTGTTGCGGCCTGTGCGCACCTCGCGGATGGCGGAAATATCCATGCGGGCCTTGCCGGACTCTTTCTTGGAGGGCTCCCAGCGTATGGCGCGCATGTCTGAGTCCAGCATGAAGTAGCGGTGGTAGACACGCGCATTCGAGCGCACTTTGCGCAGCTCGCAGCCCTCCACCATGGCTGCGATGCAGTCGCTGACACCGCTGATTTTCCTGTCCGCCGGCATGCTGCTGAACGACACCGTCTTCTTCCTCTCCCGCCTCTGCCGTGTGCTGTCCTGCAGGACACAAACACACACACACACACACACACACAAACAAACACACAATCAGTTTTACCTCTACAAGATACTTTTGTTTATTTAGACTAGAGCCATACTTGAAATGACACAGATGTGTGTGTGTGCGCGTGTGTGTGTGCGTGTGTGTGTGTGTGCGTGCGTGTGCGTGCGCGCGCGTGCGCGTGTGTGTTCAAGTGCATTTGTGTGTTTATGTGTGTGTATGCGGGTGTCTGAAAGAGTGTCAGAGTGTGTGTGTAAGTGCATGTGTGCTTTGTGAGTGTGTGTGCTTGTGTGTGTGTGAATCACAGAGAAAGGGTGTGACCAGTTTCACTAGGACCGCTTCTTCTTTAACGGAAACTTGAGAAGAAACTAATCTCCACCAGAGGAAAAATGAAGGACACACAATTTAGAAGATTAATTCAAGGACTCAGTTACATTCCTCTGTGTCTTCCTCTGGAGATTAAAAAAAGATTTGTTTAAAAAATGAAACGACTTGATTAACTTTACAGTTCATGAGACAAAAACTGTGACATATGAGCCCAGAAAAAAATCTTTTAAATCAGATTAAAAATCTCTGAAGAAAAGGAAACTTTAAAAAGAAGAGGAAAAATTTCTGAGCAGACCAGAGACACACTCCACAGGCAGCAGGACTCAAACGCCCGTCTCAATGTCCTTTGTGTTTTTATGAAATATGGCATTTAGAGATGGCGTTTGTTTATGACAGTGTGTAATCCAATAATCTAAAATTACTCCAAAAATCGTTTGTAGATTTATCTTGTATTTTCTTACCTTCATATTTCAGCAACATGTCAGATGATACGTTGAGGGCATTATCAAACACAGAGTAAATTTGTTTTGCAGTTTTACCCAAATTTCTTTTGCTAAACAGGCAGGCTGGAGGATTTAGTCAGATTCAGTTCCTCTTTCCTGGGTGTTCTCATTGTTTTGATGTAGATCCACAACATATAAGAAACATAACAAACCACATATAAACACATATATCAAACATATAGCGCTTGCCTCTTGCCAGGGGCGTGCACACCTTCATGCTATTGTCACTCTGAGCGTCTGTGCACATCACTCTGAACGTCTGCACACGTCACTCTGAACGTCTGTCCACGTTAATCTGAACGTCTGTGCACGTCACACCGAACATCTGTGCACGTCACTGCGAACGTCTGTGCACGTCACTCTGAACGTCTGTCCACGTTAATCTGAACGTCTGTGCACGTCACACCGAACATCTGTGCACGTCACTGCGAACGTCTGTGCACGTCACTCTGAACGTCTGTCCACGTTAATCTGAACGTCTGTGCACATCACTCTGAACGTCTGTGCACGTCACTCCGAGCGTCTGTCCACGTTAATCTGAACGTCTGTGCACATCACTCTGAACGTCTGTCCATGTTAATCTGAACGTCTGTGCACGTCACTCTGAACGTCTGTGCACGTCACTCCGAGCGTCTGTGCACGTCACTCCGAACGTCTGTGCACGTCACTCTGAACGTCTGTGCACGTCACTCTGAACGTCTGTGCACGTCACTGCCTCTCGCAAATCCATGACATGACATGAGATTGGACTAAAGTGGCCAATCATATGTGGGCCTGGGGCACTTGTGATCATGCTTACTATTTGGGTCTTTGTCACTCAGTATGGAAATTTGAGTCAGGATGTTACCCTAACTCTATTTCCTGCTCAAGTGATATTCCGGCCCTGTGAGATATATGCTGTGATATAGCTCATGCAGGAGAAGCATACTTACAGAGAGAATGTTTCTCTTTTTATTCTGCCTGTGTTTACTCTGTTGGGTATAGAGCAGGACAGCAGAGCCTGTTTGTTTTAATGTTTTAATGGAGTGGGATGGGATCTCTGATCTGACTCAGAGTCTGGGGAACACATGGGGTCAAACACAGGCCAACATTTAAACCAAAAAAATAGGCTTTTGCCTCCAGTGCCTTTTTTCAGGAAGGCTTTTATTTAGAGGTGCCGTGACCTTCAGCAGCAGACAGAGGCTGATGGATTACATGCTGTGGTGTACGCCTCCCTGTGTGTTTATCCACCAATCAGCTGCAGGGCTGGGTTCACAGCTGACCAACTAACCACCAATCAGATGCAGTAACCAGGAATTACACACATTTACCCGTTTATATACACACAGATGTGTTTAACTTTCCCAGGAAGTTTATAGATTTCCCAATTTTCCACATTTTCTGTAGAAGATTCAAATATTCTTCAAAAGATTCACAGCAGATTAAGAGAAACTATAAAACAGGGTAAGACAGGCTTTGTAATGTAACCCAGGCTGTTGAAGCTGTAAACAAATTTAGAAAACGTGCTAAGAGTGTTGGAATTAAATTTTAAAAAGTGAAAAAGCAGTTATGCAAAATAAAAAACCATCCTGGATTTGCTCAGTGAGAGTTTGAGGAATCTGGAGCAGAGAAGCAAGCGACACACAGACATTATTAACCTACCACTGCAGCGTAGTCACTATGCACTGCAGTAATATCGGCAGTGAAATCAATCTCTGTTTTATGAATTATCATTATTTTATGAATGTGAGCGTAATGGTTACTCTGCCCTTTGTCTCTGCAGCAGATGGCTTTGTTCTGGGGTTAGGTCGGGAATGCCGTTCTGCCATTTTTTACTACAAAACACCACATTATTACTGCTTAATCCCCCAGAAAAGGGCAAATTAATCCCGTCTGAGTTTGCTGAAAATATAAATCTTTCCCTGGGTTACGTCCTCAATTCATGAGCCTCCCTCTGCTTAAAGTTACACGGCAGTAACTCCACCCTCACTGAGCTGTAAGACATTATATATTAACCCCTTACACAAACAGCAATATCGTTATTACAGTGTTATAAAGTTTTAAATATTAACCCCTTGCAGGAACAGCAACTACAAATATACTAACCCATGTTAGAAAGAACAAAGTATTATTACAATGTTATAAAGCATTAAATATCCCTCATATAAACAGCACAGTATTATTACTATGTTATGAAGTGTTATATATAAACCTCTTATAGAAACAGCTTTTAGCATTAATACATTTCATTTCCACCCAGTTACACAGGTAAGCATTGTAGCTTTAAAGCACTAGCCTTCTATAGAAACAGCCCACTGTAGCCAATAAGCATCCCGTCCCTATAGAAACAGCCCACAGTAGCCAATAAGCATCCCGTCCCTATAGAAACAGCCCACTGTAGCCAATAAGCATTCAGTCCCTTTAGAAACAGCCCATTGTAGCCAATAAGCATCCCATCCCTATAGAAACAGCCCACTGTAGCCAATAAGCATTCAGTCCCCTATAGAAACAGCACAGCCAAATGACTGACAGGTTTAAACAGCTCAAACAGGCCACCCCTATAAAGAGGGCGGTAGCCATCACGCAAGAGCCGTGTCGGTCGGGAAATGAAAGCCACGTTAAGGCTCTTTCCGGAAAGCCCGACTGCGTGACAGACGCTAATCTTAATCACCTGCAGGATGCAGTAATGCTAATGAATGGAACGTGTTTGTGCCAGTCTGAGCCGCTCTTTCAACGGACACAGGTGACCCAGATCAGCCTCTATTTCCAACTCACCCAGCCGGTCAGCAAGATTCAGGGCAGGCGGTCCTTCTGTGGACTGACCTGAGACCAGCCAGGACCCACACACCATCAGAAACAGGTAAATGAGGTCCTGTGACACTGTAAATGGGTGGAGTTACAATTAGCTGTCAGTCACTGACTCGCTTCAACCAATCAAAAGGTTGGCTCCCTTACAACTACACACAATGATTGGTTCAAATCAGTGAGGTGCTGGTGACATATAGGAGCTCATTTTTGGTGGAGCGAAAACTCATTCTCCCATCATTCAATACAATCTATATGAACTCATTCTCCCATCATTCAATACAATCTATATGAACTCATTTTCCCATGATTCAATACAATCTATTTGAACTCATTCTCCCACACTGACCGACTGTTACAAACACAAAATTAGGAGTAGTTCTGCTTTCAAAACAGTCCTATTTTGTAGGTTACCATGAAAGCTGCATTGGACTGAAAGTCACCAAAAAACAAACAGTTCTCAGATCTGATTAACTGAACAAAAAGCCATGGCTCAATTCACTGAGTGCTGATCTGAGATCAGTGAGTCCCGTCAGGCAGATATCTTGAGTTTGTGCTATGTGTCAGAGCTGGTGCGAGGGCTGGTGAAACTTCAAAACCAGAGCCCTAGTGTTATGGCCAAAGGTAACAATGCTGCGGCAGAAACACAGAAATGAAACAGCCCACAGTGATAAAGAGCTAATGAGCACGCTCGGGCTGCTCGGTGTTCCTGCTCGCCACTTCCTCTGTCTTATTGTGTCTCGGTTCCTTCCTGCTCGCCACTTCCTCTGTCTTATTGTGTCACAACTCCTGCTTCCTGTGCAGAGCACTGCTGGGTTACGCATGATCTACTACGGAAACGCTGCGGCAGAAATCAGACCAGCGAACGCTGCTTTAAAGTTTCTCTATCACTCTGCCCTGCTTTCACCAGGCTTACAGCAGAGAGGTATAAACCTGGCACTATCACTCTGAACTGCACTGCTTTCACCAGGCTTACAGCAGAGAGGTATAAACCTGGCACTATCGCTCTGAACTGCACTGCTTTCACCAGGCTTACAGCAGAGAGGTATAAACCTAAACCTGAACTGCACTATAAACCTGCTATCACTCTGAACTGCACTGCTTTCACCAGGCTTACAGCAGAGAGGTATAAACCTGGCACTATCACTCTGAACTGCACTGCTTTCACCAACTGGCTTTCACAGCTTACAGCAGAGAGGTATAAACCTGGCACTATCACTGAACTGAACTGCACTGCTTTCACCAGGCTTACAGCAGAGAGGTATAAACCTGGCACTATCACTGTGAACTTAACATGTGTGTGTGTGTGTGTGTGTGTGTGTGTGTGTGTGTGTGTGTGTGTGTGTGTGTGTGTGTGTGTGTGTGTGTGTGTGTGAGAGAGAGTGAGTAAGATGTGAAGAGAGACAGGGAGGGGGATGAGAGAGAGCGTGATAGAGAGAGAAGGAGAGGGGGTGGAGAGAGAGAGTGATAGAGGGAGAGAGAGAGGGAGAGGGGAATGGAGCCTTCAGCCACATTTACAAAGTTACATTTAGGCTGGAGGCCATTTTTTAATTTTTTAAATATTTAATGTTTTGTTTTTAATTTTTCTCACCTGAATTCAACTTGCATTCTCTCAGCCGTACTGCATGACCACATCTAACAGGGCTTAAGAGGAGGAGACCATACACACATTGAGAGGAATAGGCAATTTTTGTAAATATAATAGTGTGAGAGCCGACAGTACCTGGTTACATCAGTAATGTATGCAAAAGTGTTGCAGGTGCCCAGCCAGCCAGCAGAGGCCACTAGAGAGCAACTACAGAGAGTCAGCAGCCAATCACAGGGAACCAGCCAAACTGAGCCAATCACAGAATGCCAGCAGCACAGCAGCCTGTCAGAGAGCCCCACTCAGACTGAGTCTATCAAAGAGCATCATCTCTACTAAGCCAATCACAGAAGGGCATTCAAACTGAGCCAATCACACAGCAGCAGTCTCCACCCTGGCTGCTCCTGTTGAAATATTCATGAGAGAGTATGTCAGAACCAGGAAGTCCAGGTGACATTTCACTTCCTGACATTCTCCACCTGTTGTTCTGTCTGCCGGGTCATGATTAGAAAACAACAAGCAACTAATTACTTTTTAAAATATTCATCTTTCAGTGCAATTTTTAAAAGGTCAGCAAATGATTCTGTGGATTAAGCAGGGTGAGGTAGGGAGCACAGACTCTTGTTAAACATTTGTGAGGCGTTTTTAAATGATAATTTCCACACTCACAAAAACATAGCAACAGTACAGTTTGCCAAGCAGCGATGGCTATAAACCCAAAGAGAACTCAGGGGAACGTTTATGACAGCAAGTGGATCCGTTTGTCTGCTTTTCTGAAACAGTTCTGGGATCTTAGTGCGACAGCAACCTTTAAAGGCTAGTTTCACAGGAAGAGAGAGACAATCTCTTCAGTTTTCATTGCAGCTTGTTAGCATTCCCAGTACCCATGCCCTTCTCCTCCCATTTTGGGTGCTGTCAGTCATCCTGAAGAGATCACATGAACCTGTAACTCAGGTAACAGGTAGATTCACTCACCTGAGGAGGATCAGCCCAGGTGTGAGCCACAGCCTTCATTCAGGCCTCCAGTGCTGACTGACTTCGTGATGGAAAAGTGTATTAATGAGTGTGTTTACGTACTTTTCTGCATGTGTGTACCTGCGCATTTCACAGGAAACAAGCAACATAAGTAGAGGTCACACAGGAAGTCAACCTGTGGTTAAAATAAATACAACAATATATGTTCTGCAAGTGTGCATGGGTGTGTGTGAGTGAGTGTGAGAGTGTGTGTATGTGTGCGGTGGGGAGCAGAAAGTATTTGTGTGTGTGTGTGTGTGTGTGTGTGTTGTTTGAGTGATTGCAGGTGGTAGAGCAGGTATGTGTGTTTGTGTATGTGAGTGTGAAAGTAAGTGTGAGTGTATGTGTATGTGTGAGAGCAGATGTGTGTTGTAATAGCAGGTGTGTGTGTGTGTGTGTGTGTGTGAGTATGTGTGTGTGTGTGTGGTTTTAACACTGGTTGAGGCATTATTCGCAGATTGACTGTAACCATAGGTAACCATCGGAGCCAATCCTCTCTCAGGCAGTTCCTCAGAGCTGACGTGCTATTGGTTGACAGGAGTGCTGTACCCTCCACCCCGTGTTTACCACACACCTGCCAGCCACACATATTCAGTTATTATTTATTACAAAGTTTTTAAATGCCTCCTCTGCCATTGTAACATGCTTTGTGTTTCTTTGAAGTGTGAGATCAAAAAGTAATGTTGCAAGACCGCGTGTCACTGCAGCCTCAAGACATGAAAGAGCGGGATGCGAAACCGCGGTGATGAATCGGGCCGCGCGAGAATCCTCCCCCATGCCCCGCCCTCACCCCACGCCCTCCGGCTCTACGCCGCGGTAACGCAGGAGAGACTCAAAATGAAACCGTCGCTCATCTTAAATGTCCCCCTAATGCCAGCGCGTAGTGTAGCACTATTTTTTTTTCATTATGAGCCTCAGTGCGCAATGATTACAATGCAAGCGTCCCTAACGCCTCCTGTCACTATGACAACGCGGGATACACGAACGCAGACCACGTGTCTGAGACGCCTCGCGGTAAAGTGCTCCTTTGGGTGTAACTGAAACACAGTCCAGGCTGACATTAGCGGCTAGTTAGTCAATAAAACCACTCCCGTTTCAGCACAATAGAGTAGAGTCACTCATAGCAATGACATCATAACTGTGCACCTGACAAACTACTGCCTCGTTCATGGCAATGACATCATAACTGTGCACCTGACAAACTACTGCCTCGTTCATGGCAATGACATCATAACTGTGCGCCTGACAAACTACTGCCTCATTCATGGCAATGACATCATAACTGTGCACCTGAAAAACTACTGCCTCAACATGACAATGACATCATAACTGTGCGCCTGACAAACTACTGCCTCGTTCATGGCAATGACATCATAACTTTGCGCCTGAAAAACTACTGCCTCGTTCATGGCATTACTCTGTCCACCTTTGAGGATTTCCGCCATAAGCCAGATGTACATGACACAGGTACAGGTGACTTATAGGTGACTGCCTGTGGAAATGTATGAAATGAAACTACAAGGCATACCAACATGGAGGTGTTTGCCTTGCATACAGGCTGTCAATCACTCTGAGAGGCGGGACTGAGGGACAGGCCAGCGAGCAGCGTGGTGAGCAGGGTACCAGTGAAGTTACAGCTGTCTGAATGTTCCTCTGTAACAAATGTGTGTGAATAAAGGTGATCTTCTCTACTCCAACCGAATGCACCCTAAGAAAGCTGAAGGCCATTCAGCTCGCAGGAACCCCGGACTGAAGAGCCGGAGGGTCAGGAGACCGTCCAGCCCACGTACGTTTTTACCCAGACTTCCCCCCAGTCTGACCTTTTTTGTTTGGCGTTGTTGTTTTTGTGTTTTGTAGCGCTGCTTGTTTGGCGTTGTTGTTTTTGTGTTTTGTAGCCTGCTTGTTTGGTGTTGTTGTTTTTGTGTTTTGTAGCCTGCTTGTTTGGTGTTGTTGTTTTTGTGTTTTGTAGCCTGCTTGTTTGGTGTTGTTGTTTTTGTGTTTTGTAGCCTGCTTGTTTGGTGTTGTTGTTTTTTGTGTTTTGTAGCGCTGCCTGTTTGGTGGTGCTGTTTTTGTGTTTTGTAGCTCTGCTTGTTTTCTCAGACGCTGTACTATAGCCCTTAACCACAGCTATATTTCCTCTCAACCATGAGCAAGTTATTGGCTCGGTTAAAATTTTATTCCAGTTTCACTCTAGAGTTCTGTGTGCCCTACTTTTTTATACTCACTGTAGACCAATCAACTGCCAAACCTTCCAGGAGGTGGGTAGAACTCTCTACGCACATCCACCCCACACCAGAATGGCCACATTACAAAACAAAGTACAGGAGTCTCTGAACGAAGGCTAAAAGTGAACTCTGCTAACGGTGCACTGGTGGCCTTTCCGGTGGGTTTGTAAAAACACACATCAGTTCCTTGAAATCTGAGACCGCCAATTTACTTAGAAACCTGACAGAACCCAGCTGCGAAAGCCCACTCAAAATGAGTACCAATGAGGCAACGCTATGACAACGAGGAGGAAAATCGATGCAGAGATGCAGCTTTACGAGCAGGAAAAGAGTGGCCTAACCAAACGCCCTCCGCGGAGACACAGCCACTCAGCGGCCCCATGTCCCGGTGGGCTCCTCATTTGCTTAGATGTCACACTGTTGGAGCCGTGTGTGTGAGTTTTACTTCATCCATCACGCCACTGCTCACATTCAGTCCCTGCACTCAGTGTCATCTGTTATCTGTTTTAATTTTTAATAAAAATACATGTAAATAAATATATGTAATGACGGTTTTTACAGTTAAACCTCCATCATGCAGGAGTCTTACTGAGCATGAACTATTCTCTCCCAGTGACTGCAAAGCCTATTAGCGCAGTCACTGCACAGTTAAGGAGTGGCAGCGCGGCTAAAGAAAAACACACATGTATGCCACTAAATGTAACATACAGAATGATGCTGTAATGTAGTGGGTGAGACCAAGAGCCAGACTTATCAAAGCCTTTAGCACATTTCAGTCACATGACACATGACTGGGCAAAGCAAACTCCCTCAACTAATCGCTTTTTTCTCAGTCTTTCTGCACCAGCAAAAGTTTGGCACGTACTACATCGTTTAGTGAATAAGGCCCTAAGTCTGTTTGTTTGAATCCAGCCCAGTTCCTCCAGAAAACCATGAAGCATGAGAGACACTGGACTACAACCTACAGACGCCAACTCCTTTCTCAGCTGCGCACGTTACAAACCAGCAAACCCAGTACCTGTAGCGGTTTCATTACCGAGAAATGCTCCACTGCAACCCAGCTCTTTCCTTTTTTCATTCTTTAAGCAGCAATTTAAGTCCTTGTGGCTTATGCTGCTTGGTAAAAAAAATTCAGCCTAAAAACTCATGTTGCTGAAGATAAAAGTGCAGATAAAAGCGTATTGTGCTGGTTTAGAAATCCCCTGTTCGGCATTTCCACAAAACTCAACCAGCCTCTTACTCTCCTTTTACCTGAAAACAACCACAGCGTCACTTACCTTCAGGCACTTAGCCAAGGTTCCTATGCAGAGTGGCAGAATTATACAACATTATTCCAGAAACGCTAATTGCATCTTTTTCAGGACTCTAGCTGTGATTGTTAGTAGCAAAATCAGAACCATGTAGCAGAGATCTTACACTCTAAGAGAAAAGGTTCCTAAAGGGTTCCGAAAGGGTTCTTCACTTGTCCTGCTGGGGGAACCTTAAAGGTTCTTCTTTGATATGGATTTCACTCACAGGTTCTCTGTAGAACCTTATTCTGAGGGTTATATAAAGAACCCCTTAAAGATATCTGTATCTAAGATGAACCTTTAAGGGTTCCCCCAGCAGGACACATGAAAAACCTTTAAAGGTGCTAGACAGAACTTTTTTTAGAGTGTAAAGAGTGTAAATTTGCATTAATGATTTGTGCCAGTTTAGTAAAAGTTCAAGCAAAGCAGGTAATTATTACCTAAAGCACCCTAGGAGTGTCTCTGTTTGACGTTGGTTTGTGAGTACAGGGGCAATGTTAAACGAACACAACAATATCACCCAGTGAAACTTCAGTGCATCTGCAGCTCTTCGTTTGACGCAGACCTCTTTCTGAACAGGGCATCCCATAATAAAACCATAAAATAATTTCAGCTTCTCATAACTGCATATACATAATTAATACACAATCAGCTGAGCTGCCCTCCTAACCAAAGCACTTACATGCTTCTATCCCCTCCAGAGGGTCTGATCCACAGGCCCGGCAGATTCAGCCCAATTTCCTCTGAGAAAGCGCTTTAACCCGGCCGTCTCAGTGACGCGTGACTCCATTGTTTCTCGTTAAAAGTGGAATGGCTGTACTCTTCAGAAAGGCTTCCTGCCTGACGTTCATATCCTCACTGCCGGTGAGAGCGTGAAAAATTCACACTGTTCAGGCATGCGGAATGAAATTACGGCTCTTTTTTCGCATTTTGGGCATTTAGCAGAAGCTGTTCTCCGGAGTGATTTACACAGCTATTATTATTTCACAGCTAAAGTTCCTTGCTCAAGGATACAAAGATGCCCTCAGAGGGAAGAGAACCTGCAAGCCCAGCTCCCCAACCTTTATAAAACAACAGCGTCTAGCTGAGCAGATCTGCTAAAGTTTTACATATTTTCCATTATGTATATTCAGTCATGTCACATAAGTACACATAGTAAACCACATTACATATGATTTTGTGTGTAAATGGGAACTGTGTACCTGTGGACAGGCTTATATTGAACTTATGATAAACAAACTAACATTCCATTTACTTACACAATTCAAAGACTTTGCCTGTCTGGGTTTTTGCATAGTGTTCAATGTACCTGCCCCTCAGTTACCTTCATTTTGGATGTTTAATTGCCTTCCTGGTCTCTGAATTGTGCTGTTTGAATAATTACTGGTATCCCCAACTGTAATGAGGGACTGCAGATAAAAACAGTTTGTATGGACAATTGATTTGCTGAGCTGACTGAAATCAAAGTTGTTTTTTTCGCTTGTGCATTTTAATTGTGAAAAAAAGACAAAAACCCTGAGTACACAGCTGTGTGAAAACAGCTTCTCATTAGGAACTTCCTGGCACTGAAATTTTGGCACTGAAAGTGGTGGAACCGGGTACAGGCTGGTGTAGACTGGCACAGGGGGAGAGAGAGCGCACTCAAACTGAACGCACACAGAGTGTGTGCCAGCTCAGCGAGACAGAGTTCTGACACCTCGCCTGGGGTTCACAGCACAGCACAGCGAGACAGAGTCCTGACACGCCTGGGGTTCACAGCACAGCACAGCGAGACAGAGACCTGATACGCCTGGAGTTCACAGCACAGCGAGACAGAGTCCTGACACGCCTGGGGTTCACAGCACAGCACAGCGAGACAGAGTCCTGACATGCCTGGGGTTCACAGCACAGCGAGACAGAGTCCTGACACGCCTGGGGTTCACAGCACAGCGAGACAGAGTCCTGACACGCCTGGGGTTCACAGCACAGCGAGACAGAGTCCTGACACGCCTGGGGTTCACAGCACAGCGAGACAGAGGCCTGACACGCCTGGGGTTCACAGCACAGCACAGCGAGACAGAGTCCTGACATGCCTGGGGTTCACAGCACAGCACAGCGAGACAGAGTCCTGACACACCTGGGTTTCACAGCACAGCAAGACAGTCCGTTACCGTGAGTGATGCCTGGGGGGGCTAGTCATTGCTGCTGAAACAGACACACACCATATGTAGGAAGATCCCCTTCTGTTTTCACTTTCTCCCTTCAAACAGTGCGCCCTCAGTCTCTCTCTCTCTCTCTCCCCTCCATTTCTGCAGAGAAACTTCCATGACACCTGACCCCCTGGCGGGAGCCAATGGCACTCTACGCAGGGAGAGGTGAGGCAGAAGGTTCCGCCAGGCAAACGTGTTTCCTCTTTTGAAATCATAAACACGCCGCTAAGGCAGGTTCCCTCTGACCAATGGGAAGCCATTGTTTGGGTGTTGCTTGGCAACAGTCGCTTTAAACACCACGCTGTAAGTTCTGCTGTACCCCCCCCATAGATCCAGCTGCATGCTGACCAATGCCAGGGTGTATTCTGGAGTAGAATTACCAACTTACTGTCAACACTGAGCCACACCCGCCCATAAAATAAAACAACAGTGTCTACATGGAGAAGGGAGGGGTGCCCATCCTGGCCACAAAACTGCCGAACTGAAGATAAGTGAAGAGTAAATTCTCTGCCCTGCAGGTTTAACTCCAGTCCTGGAGGGCCGCAGTGTCTGCAGGTTTAACTCCAGTCCTGGAGGGCCGCAGTGTCTGCAGGTTTAACTCCAGTCCTGGAGGGCCGCAGTGTCTGCAGGTTTAACTCCAGTCCTGGAGTCTGGCCGTTTAACTCCAGTCCTGGAGGGCCGCAGTGTCTGCAGGTTTAACTCCAGTCCTGGAGGGCCGCAGTGTCTGCAGGTTTAACTCCAGTCCTGGAGGGCCGCAGTGTCTGCAGGTTTAACTCCAGTCCCGAAGGGCCTGTCTGAGGGTTAACTCCAGTCCTGGAGGGCTGCAGTGTCTGCAGGTTGAACTCCAGTCCTGGAGGGCCACAGTGTCTGCAGGTTTAACTCCAGTCCCGGAGGGCCACAGTGTCTGCAGGTTTAACTCCAGTCCCGGAGGGCCGCACTTGACTTAGCTTAGCGCTTGACTGCTTAATTTAAGTCCGTTGTCTGATTGGCTGAAGAGTCCCATGCTGTCTGTAGGGCCGACAGCGGCTGCAGATTGAGAGGAAGCCACAAACCCCTGCAGATGCTGCAGCTCCAGGGTGTTACATTAAAGACACTGCACCTACAGAGAGCTGGTATGTGTGTGTGTGTGTGTGTGTGTGTGTGTGTGTGTGTGTGTGTGTGTGTGTGTGTGTGTGTGTGTGTGTGTGTGTGTGTGTGTGAGTGTGTGTGTGAGAGAGAGAGAGAGCTTTACGCCCGACATCTGTCGATGCATGTGCTGCATCTGATCTAGGGTCAGGCTTCCCATGTGCTCATCCTAATCTTATTTATTATGAGCTCAAGCACTAAGCTGATCCAAGATCAGCACTCTTGCTGTAAGATACTCGATTAATGCATGCCTGGGTCTTCCAAACGCTTTCCTTATCGCGGCTGCCAAGCTGGTTTCAAAATCCCAAGACAAAGTGAGGTCATAACTCTGCCACAAAAAACAAAACCACAACACCACATCATTAAAAATATAATCCAACACGTCTGGATAAATAAATATACCAACTGACATTTTAAAGCTAAATTATAACTAAGACAACACACATTTGACAATTTCAATCTGGAAAACACAAACTTGTCAGAACTGTTGGATTAACTCAAAAAAGACAAGAGATTGATGGTCCCCTCCGTCTCTGCTCCAACACCGACACATCCAGCGCCCAGCTTCGCCGAGTTCCTCCGGTAATGACAACAACCGCCGTTGATAACACAGAAATAATCTTTCTGCAAAACCTAGTCAATTGCAACTGAAGGCAAAAATGAATTGTAAAACATGTTATTTTCTGGAAACACAAGCACGCGCCCACACACACACACACACACACACACACAGTGGGCCTTGGTGTGTTGAGTAATATGTGTTTCAGTGGAGACACGTTTCTCACACGCCGTCTCTTACTACAAACCATTTGAAAGGAAGCGTGTGATTCAGTAAGGTTTGAGGGTGTAAACGTTACGCAAAGCAGTGTCACTGCTCCATGAATTCAGTTACCTGCGTTTATTGTTCCTGCGCGCGAGTGTGAGCGTGCAAACCAGCCGACAAGTACAGACATCTTAAATGCTTCATTAACACAAAATATATTCGCTCCCTCTGACAGGGCAAATCGTTTCTGAGAAACCGTCCCCCTTTTTCCACGCGTGAAGATTTGCTCTCTGCCTACACTGGAGAGAAGAGAACCTCGTTTCAACGTTTATTGTTCGAGGTGCGCTTCAAAACGCCCACAAAGGCAATGAATTTCTGTGAAGAACTAATTAGCTTACATGAAAGCTCGTAGCCCTCGCTATTTGAACAATGTGGTTTGTGTGTGAGGGGAAAGGGGGGTAGCTTACTGTCTGCAAGACAGAATAAACCGCGTTTAAAAAAAAATAGCCCTCAACCCCCTTGGTGTAATTTTAACATTACCTTGATAATACTTGTTTTCCGAGGTATTCCAGATGTCGTATCCTGTCCCACAGCGTTAGCTGGATCCAGTCCAGCGCAGTCGGGATTCGGGGACGCGGGGCCGGGCGAGCCCATTACCCCATAGTCTCCGTTAGAGACCCCGTTTTCACCCGCCACATCTTCGTGCATGGCCGGTTTCTTTCCAGCAATCGGTGAGGACACTCCGCCGTTCTCCTCTCCACACCCCGCCATATGAGCCATCGCCAGCGGGTCTGGTTGTGTCGGTTCAGGAGGTGTGCTTTTGACTAGATATTCGAGGAAACTGTCATGTAGCCTGCGAGCGTGTCGCTCGGTGACAGCCTCCGTGCACAATTACGGAATCGCAAGGCTGCACGCTTTTTCACTCCCAGCCGATATTTCCATGTGCGATTTATGGTCCGTCTCCTGAAACTGTCATTGTCTCCTCTCCAGAGAATTAGAAATCGCAACTTCTTGAGAGATGCTCGCCGGCTGGGCACATTTTACGAGATCCTAGTTCCAATTTCAGAGTGAGTTCACAAGGTTAGCTAATAAAACAAAACGGGGAGAGGGTGGTTAGTTTTCTGGGTGCCGTTACAGATTGAACGTTAGGCGGCTATCTGTCAAGCTTGCTGTCCTGGGATTCTTGCCTACACAACTGACGTTAAATCTTTTGCAAATTAGAAAACTGACTGTTTCTAAACAGGAAGTTACTATTTGTCAAAGAACAACCATCATTACCAAGTTTGCTGGCTGGCAGCCAACGTTAAAACAGTAATTACAATAACTACAAACCTATCTAACCTAACTAACATTGGCAGCTTGGCATTATTACTGTTGAAATAGTAATCATAACCACTATTGAAATCCACCTTCATGCCCATGTCGCCACTAAGTGAACCACTTAGGCTATGCTTCCAATCATCCTCTTATTTCCTAACAAACTACCTATCTAACGTTACTTACTTTAGCAGACAGAAGCTGCTTCAGTAAGGTTACAAATGTTTACAGAATCCATAACGTTGCTTGTCGTTATCATTAAGTTTTATGACTTAAACAAATTCATCTGTACTGAATGATTCATCCCGTTATCGCTTAAAATGTCCTCATCTTCCTGGATTGCAGGTTTGTTTTGCAATAAACAAAGCGAACCTGATTTGCATAGATGAAACCAACATGCTGAGATCAATAATGTACCATCTTCAATACCGTCAGTTAACCTTTGAGAGCGACGGTTCTACGCGGTCGATGCTCCAGCTGTTCCAGGACACAAGCGCATCATTCGGACCCAGCCGTCTGTCCTTCCCACCATGCTCAGCGCTGCCGGTGCCTCCCAGAGACCCTAAGTGCGAGTCGGTGCCTGCTTCTGTATCGCAACGGTCCGTAAACCCGACAGACCCCAGCGACTTCCTTAAACTAATCTTTGGCACCCTGTCGGCTCTTCAGCGACTGTCAGCCAGCCAAAGCACCTTGCCGTCGGTCAAACACCAAATTTGTCGCCCATTGGCCAAATGCTAATTATGGCCGCCTTCAGTAACTGAGGGAACGCCCCTCTACATTGATGCTGCACGTACCAAAGCTCCACCCACCGTAGTAAATCAATCGCAAGTGACATTTGATTTGTCGTTTGACGTGAAAGACCGCCCACTGGAGGTGCACTGCCTCTTCCATTTTCCAGGTTGGAACAGCCCATAAACGTGATATCAAACGAGCTTACCTGTGACCATGTGTGAACAGTTTCACTACACACGAACACATTAAATTGTACCTGTCAGTCTATAATTTAAAAAAATCATAGTTTAAAAGTTAAGGGCTTCGAAATTAATAATTTACAAAGAAAATAAAGTATTAGTTAGTATGAGTTCATCTGATTAACAGATTAAAAGCTTTAAGTGAACATGGGGCATTAATCCTTCATTGCAGTGTAAATTTTACCACATAATGTAGCATCTTAGAGTGAAATATCTCTCCAGACATCCAATGGATAATTTAGAACAATTACCCATGTGTAACAACAGGGGTTGGAACCAAAATTAGCATAAGAGTCCAAATCTAAGTCCTGATCCTAAATATCTTAAAATCACACTTGATTTCAAAGAATTTAAATGGACTAATGTCTGCATGTTGAGGTTATAGTTAGAGAGTCATATATACCGTTTTAAATACTGTGGCATGTTACTGACACAAATGATCATTTTAAAATACACTCTTGACAATATTGAGATTTTTTAGAGAACACTAACATCATTTGAAAGTAGAATATTCTACCAGCTCAGTTAAACTAGTACAAAATCTGCCTGTTTTTGGTCCTTACCACCGCTCAAGTCATCGCCCTGCTTCACACATTACTTATTGCTAACAATATTCTGAGCGAGGCCTGCCAAACTCAGTGCCATAGAGGTCTGTGTGTGTGTGTGTGTGTGTGTGTGTGTGTGTGTGTGTGTGTGTGTGTGTGTGTGTGTGTGTGTGTGTGTGTGTGCGTGTGTGTGTGTGTGTGTGTGTGCGTGTGTGTGCGTGTGTGTGCACTGATTTTCATTTTAACCAATTTGTGTAGCTTTAAGTGGTTCAATTACTTGTTCAGCCATATGCATGTAAATCTGTGTGTAAAACTGAATGTAAACGATGTCTGATATTTAAACAACACAAACAACTAAATTAATTTCACACAAAGTGTTTGAAAACCAAAGGGAGTACTTTAGCAAACTGAAATTGTACAGTCAGTTACAGAGGATGCAGTGAACAGAGTTTCAAGCCCAATGAAGCGTGTCTGCAGTGAGCTCAGGGTCTGTTTGATTTTGGTATCAGTCTTGCAGACCACAGAAAAGGTGAAATGTGGCTGGACATTTGACAAACATAAGCATGAAAGCAGAGTGGTAGGCATTGTGTTTGACAAATGCCAATGCAGTGTTTGTTTGATATCAGGGAGGTTAATTGGACGTTTGACATGTGTGCATGTTTCCATTAATCCATGTCCATGTCCAACGACCCCCCCAGTCTGTGCTGCTGTCGCCAGGCAGGGCAGTATGCAGGCTAATGTGCACTGCTGTTTACCAATGATTTTGTTTCTACTAAATGAAAAGTTGACCTTTTACTTGACTAGCCAAAAGGTTACTTTGATCTTTTTCATTGTGGGAAAAAACTGAATGAAATCAAACTGTGAAATTGAGAAGATGTCAGTACAGCCTGCATTTGAAACAAGTTGTGATAGATCTCACATACTGAGAACAGAGCCTCTCTTTCACCAGGTTTTCCACTCAATTTGCATTTTTATATTCTAATTTTAAAATCTCATGTTTAATTTAAGGCATAATGACGATGTAATGATAGGTTTAGTTTCATGAATTTGCAGGACCATGTCGTTGTGTATTTTTAAATTGAAAAGCAATGCAAACATACTTTTTTGTAACATTAATTTCTCCGCCAGCTTGGACATGCTATTCCGAGAACATTGGAAATGTGAGCGTTGCCCATGGCAACGGCAGGGGTTCCTGTGGGTTGCCTGGTGGAGTTAAAGCGAGATGCGCAGGAACAGATTTCCAGCAATCAGAAAAAGAAACTGCATTGCTTAGGTATCCAAGAGTGAAATTCACGACGGATAGGTGCACTACACTCTAAGACACAAGATGTTCTGTCGCTCAGATGGTCCTGAGGAACCAAACGCTGCTGTGTTCTCACAATGAATTCCAGTCAAATTTCTTCTCGTGTTGAAATGTTTGTTTTGGCTGTCTGTCAATAGCCTACTTCTTATCGTGTTAGCATCTGGACCGACTTCATTCCTCTGCTGAGGCTCACCGGCTCGTCGGAATATGTGTATCATTAACAGCATCATGCACGACCCGTATCGCTCCGCTTATTTGCGAAAAAGTCATTTGAATGTATTTAAACATGACTTAACTGTCAACTTACCGGGAAGGTCACTTCAAAATCGCATTATTTTAAATCTAAAGTGCCGATCAGAGCAATGACAGAAGTGCTGAGTGACAGCCAAAACTGCTGAAGATGTTTTCAGTTCGGTGAAGACACCAGAGTATTATCGGTTATAGCTGCTAACCGAGCAAACGCGCCTCACTTCAGTCCCTGGTTCTGGAGAGAGCTGATATAGTCTGAATGAGACGCCTCAGTCATTCTATAATCCTCTGGGCTGAAATGCAATGCGTAGTAGTAGCAGTTTTTTAATGGATCTTGCCATTTTGCCAAACTCTGGGCATGTTCTCTTCGATATACATCAAGATACTGTAGTGCGATTGTCACGCATTAACATTTTGACCACAACCTTAACCAGGATGATTAATTTGTCCTAAAGTTAGCATCTGTGAAGAAGCAACGTGATGAACAAACGAACCTTTCAGTGAATTAACACCGTGCTTTCCACCATGTGCTAAGAGTGAGCTGCTCAGTGTTCATGCAGTTACAGGCTGTGTCCAGTGCGGTGTCTGATAAAAGGGACTGGGCATTATGCTGAAGAGCAACCTTTAAAAGGTAAACTGGTCCAACCTTTAACTTTGGCAGTGTTTTTTTTTTGTTAGTTTGTATCTAAAAAGCAGTCAAATGGCTTTTTCATAGCAAAGACGCAGTCAAGAGGGATTTTGCAAATAAACACTGTTCTTGTGTACAACTTTACATTCTTGTATTTCATGCTTATTCTAGAAAATGTCCAGTTTAGCACAAGGGCCTCTGGTAAGAGACTCATCCCAGCTCATGGGTCTCAAACTCCAGTCTGGAATACTGTACTCTGCAGATTTCCATCGTTTTTTTACCAACGTCAATTTAGGCCTCAGAAACAATATGCAATCTTTTTAGCCAATCAATCACTTAGATTGCTCATTTGGGTGCTACACCACAGGAAACAGCAGCCGACGCCGTGGTCACTGGGAATCTGACACAGCTCTCCAAACGGAGGATTCACTCATTTTCCCATCATGCACAGAGACATGATATGACAACAGCGCAGCACCTGCACATGCGAGCATGAACCAGCAGAGGGCAGCAGAGCTGGTCAGTGAAACAGTGTGTCTCACACACACAGATTTGCTGATACTGCCTTTGGGCCACTTTCTCCCAGGGATTTGTGTTTTATGCCGGTTTCCATAGGAATCCAGTGGAGGTAGACTAGGAGAGGCATGACTTGTGTGTATCTCTAGCACACACTTAGCTGGCGAGCTAACATTAGACTGATAGCAGGGATACTTTTCTTTTTATCGTGACGAGAGGAGGGTGGGCCAGTGAAGAACTGCCACAGGGAACTATTTCGTTGTATTTATTATTTTTCTGTAATTAAATAACCACATCAGAAGGAGATGGCAGTTATTATGGATTATACCATCAGAGGGCACGACTGCTCCATCAAGAAATTTCAGGGCAGTGTGTGTGTGTGTGTGTGTGTGCGTGTGTGTGCTTGTGTGTGTGTGTGTGTTTCCTCAAAAGAACTCAAGCCTGAAGGGTACACTACATTGTGAAGTTGAAGAATCATGAGTTTCTAAAGTAAACAAAATTTGACTCTGTCGTTCATACACTGAGCCTTCTAGATAAATGAACAGGGATTAGGGAATACTGGTGCACCACACCTCCTTCGGCGTGGGCATATCACGTCATATTAGCGATATTAGCGATCTGTATGACAGCACCATCTGCTGGTTAAAAATGTACTGCAAGTGTATTTTTTGGTGAGCTCCCGTTTTGAACTCGACTTGTTAAGACCAATTTTGGAACAGATGTAATGAAAATGTCAGAAAGGTACAGTTCACTGTTGCTTTTGATGGTAACCATTGTAATTTGTAACACTTTTAAATTTATTTTAAAATTAAATGTGTTTAAAATTAACATGTATTATATTTAATGTCTTTTTAAACCAACACATTTAGCTGTTTCATATCTCTGTGTAATTCTATTGTATATGCATATGCATTAGATTTTGTTGTATTATAAATGAAAATATATGAAATAAATAATGTTACTACAATGAATTATACATAGTAGACCCATTCCACAGGGATCACAGGACACAAAATTACCATAAATAATATGGTCAAGCCTCACCAAGTTTGTGTTTCAAATGCAAAGCTGCACCGTTGCTTAATTAACACAAGAGGGAGCTCCAAGTCTCCTTTTCACCAATCAGTCATCGTATGGAATTCGGTTGCACTGGTTGACCTTTTCCCCTCGAAATAAATTGTCAAAATAAATAATAAAACAGATGAAAATATGCATGTGTTGACTGCCACTTGCTGTGGCTGAGTTCACCGGAGGCAGCCTGCTTTTGCACATTAATCATTTAACGTGACGGCAGGAGTTGGGTTGATGACATTGATAGATTATGCTTTCACGGAAGCCTGTGAAAAGGTGCTGGATTTGCCCCAGTTATGTTATGCTAATGAAGTTCCCCGCCATTATCTTATCACTAAATAGAGAAAACACGTCAGCTGACGCGCTACGGGGGACACCGCGGCACTGTCCAAGCTGATGATCCGGATGTTTCTGGCGCAGTCACGTACTGGCAGGAGAGGGTCTCTCCCGTTATTAATCATGCTAGAGAATCTCTTACGCGTTTCAGCTGCCCCTCCTCTTCCTCCTCTTAATTACAGTCCCTTACCAAAAGATTTTAGGCTTGAGCCAAAAGGTGGTCACCGCGTTGCACCTCCTCAAAGAGGGACTTCACCCACCAGCCTTGGAGAAACCACAGAATGATCTTTTAAAATGGAGGCTTTGATGGTTATCCGGTGTTTGCTGAAACAAAGAAACGATCAGAGTAATTCCATGGCATTTAGTGCAGTTGGTAATTCATTGTGACTCATTTTCTTACCTGTTAAACTCACAAAGCCGGAGGGTTTCACTGATAATGACCAAGGCCTTGTTAGAGCCAGATTAGACACTTGCTAAACACAGCTGGACATTTTCAGGGCTGGTAGCAACATAATGCATGTAATTAGGATTATTTAAGATTACATAAAATTAGTGACTGTAATCAACCCGGTCTCATTTTAAAATGTGTAATGTGCTTATAGTTACATATTATAATCACAATTTTATTAATGATGAAACTTCTTTTCATGATTACCAATTCCATGCACAAGTGTGTCTGACATTTGAGGTTTCTTAGAAAAGTGCTCCACTTGCAGCAAGGAAAAAGAACGGTGTGAAGTCAAGATAGAGGGTTAAAGAACGGTGTGGAGTCAAAATGGAGGGTTAAAGAATGGTGTGGAGTCAAAATGGAGGGTTAAAGAATGGTGTGGAGTCAAGATGGAGGGTTAAAGAATGGTGTGGAGTCAAGATGGAGGGTTAAAAAACGGTGTGAATCAAGATTGAGGGTTAAAGAACGGAATGAATCAAGATGGAGGTTAAGGCAGCAGTCTCTCCAGATTAGCCTGCCATTCCTGGCAATGTCACCAGCACTCTGACATCAAAACCATGCAACACAACAACACCTATGTCCAGTGCAATTTGTGTTAGCCAAAAACCTCAGCTTCAAATCTGAAGAAACACACAGACCTAAATTTCCTTCCCAGCTATCCATGCATAGCTAATGTCAAACAGTTATAAATTGGCTACCTAATGTTGCAGAAACGAAATGCTTGTTCTGTCTGCTCTGTTTTGGTACCAGCAGACATCCCATAATCCCAACACATGGCCATGCGTTTCCGGACACTTCGCTAAGAAGAAAACTGACTGACTTTTTCTGTGCTGCAAAGACTAAACACTGATAGGCGAAGATGAACCCAAACAACATGCAGTCTAACTTGTTTCCAGACATTTTATGTGTAGGTTATATGGATAGGCTTCTGGAATGGAAGGTTTAGACAGAATATCGCATACTTTCAGCAAAACAATTCCAGTGAATACTTTGTCAGTTTTAATAATCTTATTAAATACATCGATTTTTCAGCAGCATGGATTCTTACTGAAATCATCGAGCTATGTTGGAAAGATTACTGCACTACCTTCCCAATGGTGTTGCTACTGATTTACGCTTACTTTAAGCTGATGCTCTTCGCCAAATCGACCTCCATTAAAGATCACTCATTTACGAGCATTAACTGTTTTGATTCTTTAACACTGCGGATCACGTGGGTCAGTCGGCCCCGGGTTTCTGACACGACTTTGGGCTTTTTTCCATCAGAAAAGAGAGTTAGCCAAGGGACGTTGACGCCACTGAGCAGGGGGTACCAATGTTGAAATGTTCAGTTATCTTGACGGATCGTGCATCAGTACGAGTAAGATAACATAAGTGCACCTAAAACAGTTGGTAGTATCAGATATGTGCGGCCATTGTGTGTTTTGTGTGCGGACACTGGCCCTTCCGCGTTAGACTGACCGCGGTGTCCCCCCTGCCGTGGCCGGGTTTGGACTCTGCCCGTCGCGCTGAAAGCCCGCAGGTGGCCGCGCTCTCGAGCCGGGAGCTGATCGACGGCGAAGCGTCGCGCCTTTTCCCGCGGAAAGAGTTTTATGTGTGGCAGAGACATTAATTTATTCAACTATTTTAACTGTTTTAGAAATGGTGAGTCTCTTAAAATTGAAATTCCCTTCACACAGACAGTGAAACACAATGAAGACGCGGGTTCTGTAAAATTAAGACAACTTGGGAGAAGTGTGTAATTAAGGACAGCTAGCTGAGCAGCTAATGAGAGCAATGGCAGCTCTGCTCGCTAGCCACGGAGACATTTATAATGTGCCTGCTGTATGGACACTACTTGGTTGGTGTTTCAAGTAATATACGATTTAAGGCATAATTTCGGTGTGAATTCTCATCACAAATGTTTAATTAAAGTTAAGATAGCAATTCCCCATAAGATAGCCTGTGTGGAAAAGTATAGCGTTTTGTAAACATGGGTGTTTTTGGTAAGTATTTTTGGTACCGGGCAAGATGGTGGCGACAGAAAGCACATTTCTCTGGCTCTTGTGTAGCTGGTAACTAAAAGGGGAAAAGTTTGAAGCCAGTGTCGGAAAACGGTCTGTCAAACTTACTGAATTATCAGTACCGTTTGGATCTGCCGTCCCGTCCCTGGAGTGTATCCCACTTCCAAACCCGCACTGGAAAATATATCTGCTGGCTAACTCAGAGGGGAAGCTACAGCGGATAAAGTTGATGTTAATCATATTTGATTTGAGTGCAGCCATTACTGGCCATTTGCTCAGTTTGGACCTTGCAGTTGGAGTGAGTTTTGTAAAGATAGTTTTGGCTAATTTGCTGAAACTCGTTTCTGAACCATTGGCTAGCCTCTGTGCTAGCAGTCGTGGTTATTTGCCCCACATTCGTAATTAAAGTGGCTGGTTCGCTCAAATGAATCCCAGCAGGTAAAGTTTGATTTTAAAACTTTTCATCCAGGACATTCAGAAACAAAAGAGCGGATGCCAGATGTCGAGTTCGCTGAAACTATCAAATGGGTTCATTTTACCCGAAGGCAAAATGACGCCAAACACGCTGTTCGTCGGTGGTTTCGACATGAAGGTGAGTAGCGTAACGGAGGGCCAGATAGCCATGTTAGCTCGGGTCGAGCACCGGCGAGAGATCGTTGTTTTTACGGAAGGTTTTGGTTTTTTAATGCAGGTGGATGAGAACGAAATCAAGGACTTCTTTGGGACGTATGGCCCCGTTAAGGAGGTGAAGATTATCACATACCGCGGGGGAATATGCAAAGGGTGGGTCTGCAAACCTCTCATTTATACAAGGCGGCCAAATATTTCCATATTAAAAAAATGTAGGTGGAAGATGGCATCTTCTGAAATAAAGTGCAGTGGTTATATTTACACTGTAAATAGTATATATCCGAATGCGACATGTGTATGGTCAATATATTTTGTATAGTCACCTTCTGTCTTTCACTTCTCAACATTAAGGTACGGTTTTGTGTCTTTCAATGAAGATGTGGACATTCAGACGATCATTGAAGTAAGCAGTTTAAAATATTTAAACTTTGCTTTGTGTTTCTGCTGTATCAAGGTGGGGAAAAACCGATTAACCTTTGACCTCTGCCCTGTATCTACAGCAACAGCTGAGTTTTAAAGGGAGGAAGCTGAAGCTGGGTCCGGCCATCATGAAGGAGCGCAGCTCTCGTGAGTGTGTGTGTGTCTGTGTGTGTGTGTGTGTGTGTGAGAGAGAGAGACACGTGTAGTGTATGCATGTGACAAGACCAAACCACATCATGACCGTCTGGTTGCAGGTTCGATCCAGTCCCAGCTGGTTGGGCCGTCCCCCTGGATGGGCCAGACCCAGTACATGTACTGCAGCTGCTGTGCTCAGCCAGGAGGGGGTGCCACTCAGCCCACTACCATGCTCAACGGAGGCATGCTCAACGGAGGTGTGCAGTACATACAGGTACAACACCTGTGCACGTGTGTGAACGCACACGCGCACACCCACACACCCTCCAGTGCCTTCTGCTTATTTGCATTTCTGCCAGGTAGTGTGTCCATGGCTGTGTGTATTGCCTAATCCTGATGGTGGTTAAGCAGACTGAGCACTGCTTGCTGTTAGGGGAAACACCCCACTGCAGCCATACTACTCCTCCAATATCCCAGGAGTCCTGATTCCTCAGATGCCCATGAGCTACTTACACCTGAGGTAATTACACCCCAGGTAACAGAATCTCCCTAGCCATACTACTCCTCCCAATATCCCAGGAGTCCTGATTCCTCAGATGCCCATGAGCTACTCGCAAGCTGCCTACACCTACCAGGTAATTACACCTGCCAGGTAACAGAATCTCAGGTAAACCTAGCTACTGACAGGCTGCCTACACCTACCAGGTAATTACACCTGCCAGGTAACAGAATCTCAGGTAAACTTAGCTACTGACAAGCTGCCTACACCTACCGGGTAAATGTGCACATGCTTGTGTGCATTAGGCATTTTTTTAGACAGGTGAAATCACCTGAGCAGAGCACCCAGAGCCGGGGCAAAGCTGCAGACGAGTGCTTTGCTCTGCACTCTGCTGAAAAACAGGCTTTAACCACAAAAGCAGACTGGCTCACCTGCAGACTGAGTAACCTGCAGTTCCATAAGTTCACTTGATTTCTCAACATTGTGTAATGTTGTACCAGTGTGTTGTGCTGTGGCGTTGAGGATAGCGATGCCCGTCATGGCTCATGTCTGTCTCTCCCTCCCCCAGTATGCCTCTCCTCATTGGTCAGGAGAGCAGAGGACACGGCTGGTGAATCAGGTAGGCTAAGCGTGAAGCTGCAGTTTTCTCGCACCCTGACACTGCAGTAATCTGACACTGCTGCTCTTTTCTGAACTCGCATGTTGCTAGGTTAGTGAGTGTGGCACCCCACAGGTAACGAAGCTCCCAGCTGTTTTAGCAGCTTCTGTAAAAGCAAAGCTTCAGAGCTGCAGCTGGCTGTGAACAGATCTGTGTTTCATCACTCTGTTCAAATAGCTCAGCTTGTTCCACTGTGTGTGAGGGGCGTTGTGTTCACCGTTTACCCTGGCTTAGCGCGCTGATACGCAGGCTCACCATGGGGAAGTCTCATGAAAACAGACATGGCCTGAGCTAGCGGTCAGGAGCTGAGGTCACGTTTTTACCCAGTGATGGGGCCAGTGACCTGACCTGATCAGAAGTGCTGGACCGCCCACTGTGCAGTTCCACCCTGTACTGGACAGCAGAGGGCGCTGTCGCGCTGAGCCTGTGCTGTGTGGCTACTGCTTGTGATTGGCTGGAAGTCACAGCCCTGGCTGGGGTAGAGGAGGTGATTTCAGGGTCATTTCTGAAATCCAGCAGCCCTTCCGCTCTGCTGTGGATAACCGGCCTGCTTCCTCCTCAGGAAAATACTTACCTAGGAGATGCTCTTATCCACAGCTGCTCTTCCATGGGGGGGGATGTGTGGGAGAGAGAGATGGTGCATTTCCCGTGTGTGTGATGGTGTGTCTCTCTGGTTTTGCAGAATTTCGTGGACTGCGGGGTGCAGACGCTACTGACCCTACTGTAGCCCCTCTCCCTCCTGTAAGAGCTGCAGTTTCCTGCCTTTACCTGTAACAATGTGCAGAACTCTGAGCCCAAATGGCTTCCTGCTCCAGGAGCCCCTCCAGTGTGCATTGCTAGCAGTGTGTTCAGCCTTGCAGCGGAGAAACTGGCAGCGTGCATGTGCGCTGTTTGAAGGGGAGTCGTTCAAGGACACCAGAGTGCTCAAAGAGAACCTGCAGCACTGCTGCTTACAAACATTCGACCCTAGAATTAATGTTTAATACGATGCAAGCCTCTCTGGGCTGTGGTTGGGTAGTGGTTCAGTTGCTGTCATTGGATAACAGGTCATGTATATATCAGGGTTAATATACTACTGCTAAAAGCCGAAGTGAAAGCAGATTTGTCTAAGAAAACAGTGTTCCTGCTTCCAGCATGTAAACACTGATTCCATTTGATGCAAACCTGTTGAATTGAGAGTACAGGTGATAGTCCAAGTGGTCTACATTTAAATTAATAAAGATGAAGGACTTTGAGGGAAGGCATTTTAAATATTAGATTTCACCTGACTGAAGATTTGAGTTCTCATTTTAAGTAAATTACTTTCTAATTGATTTTTTCTTTTGGTGTTCGTGTGCATTCCCACTCTGCAGGGTTTTTGTACGGCGTGTGCTGGCTCATGAGGAGACGTCTTGTCGAAGAGCAGCCGAGAGACATTTTAACGCTCCTCTGAGGACATTTTAAAAAGCCATGGGCCGGAGCGCATCCACAGGACCCCGCCCCCTTCCCCCCGGACTCCACCCACCCCAGGACTGGCTGCGTCACACCCTTGGCCCGGTCCAAACTCTTTTAAAAGTGCTTGACATCAAACTGTTTGATTGGTGGGGAGAGAGACTGACATCTAAAATGGAAGGACAAAATGGCACCTGGTTTGGAATGCTGGTCTCCCACTTAAGCTTTGTGGTGGGGGTTTATTTTGGTTTTTTGATTTATTAATTTCCTCCTGTGCCAAAAGACTTTTAATAAGAGAAAAAAACTCACCTGCGGTATTTATTTTGTTTGTTACATTTTGTGTGTAATTTTTTATCGTCTCACCTGTTTGTTTGGAGTGCTCTCTATTGTGATTTAAATGTCTGCCTGCAGGGGCCAGTAATGTAGAGGTTCTGCACATCAAAGTTTTTTTTTGATTAATTGAAGTCCAGTCTTCACCCATACACAAGTCAAACTAGTCAATGTTGTCAGCAGCTGTTCTTCCTGAGGTGCGTAGGCTTGACTGCCACTGTGAGATTTGGGGTTCTGTTGCAAATAACGGTCTGAAAGAGGCTATTTTTGTTCAGGTGCTGCATTTTTATTTGTATTTTTTTTTATTTAATTGATATCACTGAAATGTAATTTGGTGGCGGGGTCGGGATGATTTGGTAATGTTCGTTCTGTTTTTTTGGAGCACCGATCACTCACACGCTCCTTGTTTGTGGCGTTCAGTTGCCCCTCTGACAGATTATGAGCCCGTTTTACCGAACGCAGCGGTCACCCAGGGGGCGTCCTGTTCACGAGGACTTAAACCTCACTTAACCCGGGCTGCATCTCACTCTGCGGGACAAAACTAAATCTCAATCAAAAACACTGTCACATAGTGTGTTATGTTCATGGGGTTTGATCCATTTTCCTGTACACTTTTGAAGTTTGATGTTTTGAATTTGCACTTGAAGATTGCTTGTTCACTTTTCCTGTCCTTTAAAATGGCAGGTGTGAGGTTTCACTTTGTTTGGGTTAATGGGGGTGTTGGGGATTTTTATTTGTTTTATCACCTCAGTAGTCTTCTGCATAGTTGAGACTGCCTGGTTTTCCACAGTATGCTGTTGGTGGTTGAACTCCATTCTCCTGGTCTTCACCTGCAGCGCCTCTGAAGCAGTTTGACAGTTGCATTGTAATAGGTTGCATGGCGCTTTGCCTGACGCACGGCTCTGCTTTTCTGCTGCAGTTTCCCTTTTACCTGCGCCCATCTCCTGGCCCCCAAAGCATTGTGGGTAATGTAAGGGGGAGGTGCAGGAGTGGTCCTCTTCTGAAGGACAGGTGATCTTCCTGTCGTCATGACGATTGGAAGTTCCTGCTCACTAAGAACAGGAGTGAATTTAAAACCACCGTTGTTTTGAAGTTGAATTTTGTATGTGTGAGTTGTTTGTTACCAATGTGTAATGGTTGCCTATTTTCTGTTTCTGGGAAAAAAATAAAATAAAGTTAAGTTTGCACAGCTGATACGCATGTTTGAGAGCCAAGTTTTTTGCACAAGTGCGTTTTTGGACAATGGTTAATTAGCCTATGTTCTGAAGTCAAGACTTTGTATTGAGTCACTAAGCGAAATGCATTGTTCTGAGCCTCAAACTGTGCCCCACCCCTGCCTGTGAGGTTTCTGGGGTTTTTATTTTAACACTTAATGGTGGAAAGGGATCAGAGATTCTTCTGTGTGCCTTGGGGTGGCTGTTACTGCTGTCTGAGAGACGCTGAAGTTCTGGAGCAATGGCTCTGAAACGGGGTCATCTGGCTCTGTAGGGAACCCCACTATTTAACGGTAATATTAAAGACCCACCTGAAGCATTCTGTTTATAGCTTTATCCCATCCTGCACTGTGAAAATGGGGTTGCACAACAGTCCAAGTTTGAAAATTGAAGTCAAAGTTTCAGTAGTTTGGCCTTGAAGTTAATTTTATGACTTCCTGCTTAAATGGTTTTCCACATGCTGTAATGTAAGTTCATGCATATACTACAGGTGTGATTAGCTACCCTTATGAAGTTTAACAACTTTTACAATTAGTACCATTGTCTTTGATGTAAACTCTCATTCTTTTCCTGAGTGTTTGAGTAAAATCAGGAAAAATATTTTTTAGTAACTGGCCATTAAGGCAACATATTTAGCGGACCTTGCCCAGAGAAACAACGTAAAGCAGGTTATTGGATCTGGTTTGGCTTGCTGTAAATGCCAAAGAGAAGAAAGATATGTACTTTGAGACCAGACCCAATTCTGTCATCAGTGAACATCCAGACCTTAGCCCCCTTTTTTAGGTTCTGAAACCTTTTAATGCCAATATGAGTCACTGTCACGGTTCTGATCCAATCGCAGAGTCTCACCGTGAGAGAGCGAGAGGCCTGAGGTCCAGAGTTTGGCCTGGGCTGAGTTGGCCAGCCTGTCTGTGGCTCGGTGTCAGTCCCTATGCCATAAGAAGCATGAGCTGGGCCACACCGTACACATATAAAACTAAAATGGGAAAATTAACCAAAACTGTGTGCAGGCTTTCTAAAATACACACCCTGTACATGTGTTTGTGTGTGTCTGCGTATATGTGCATCTGTATTTGTTCGCGAGTGAATGTGAGTTTGAGTGTGTGAGTGTGCGTGTTGTGAGTTTGAGTGTGTGTGTATGGGTGTGAGAGTGTGTGTTGTGTGTTTGAGTGTGTGTGTATGAGTGTGAGAGTGTGTGTTGTGAGTTTGAGTGTGTGTGTATGAGTGTGAGAGTGTGTGTTGTGAGTTTGAATGTGTGTGTATGAGTGTGAGAGTGTGTGTTGTGAGTTTGAGTGTGTGTGTGTGAGTGAGAATGTGAGTTTTCTGGCTTAAACAGCTCCGTGAGCCTGTGGCATTGAGTCTTGTCTGCTCGTCTGAGCCTCCTGGGAAGGCATTTTTGTACTGTGTGAAGCTCTTATGGTAGAATGAGGTTCCATGAACTCCCATACTGAGTGTAGCAACAATGAACTGTCAATCACTGACTTATTTTAACCAATCAAAGGGTGCTTCTCTCCAGTGAAGAACAATGATTGGTTCAACATAGTCGGGTAGGAGCACATGGTAGCTCCGCCCATTTGTGGAGTCATGTCATGTTCAGTTTTATCATCTCTGTTTTGCAGGTGCAAATATTTTATTTTAGTTTGATAAGGCTGTTTGATAGAGTTTGTGAGAGAGAGAGAGAGAGAGAGAGATCAGAGAACTACACAACCATACTGTCCCTGGTATAAATTGCTGATATTTTTCCTTTTTTATAGTTACTAATGGTTACTTTTTTGTAGCTGTCTGTATGAATGAATAAAATCCTCCACCACATACCCTGTTATTAGTTAGCATTATTACCATTTTTGCAATGTTGTACTTATACTTTTGCATACATATATTCAGTATGCATGACTATGTGATTAGCTTTACTCGTCATGACAGTAAAGCTAATTGAGCAGTGAGAAATCACAGCTTAAGATCTTTGTGCTGTGACGGCACTAGACATGTTTTCCTGCAGTGCATGCTGGGTATGTTGGATTGGCGATGTGTGCAGCTGGTGAAAGAGTGTTTTTGGTTGCTCCCAACTGAACTGGTCAGACATACCCAAAATCCCAACAAAAAGCTGACTCCATCCCCAAACCTGCATGTGTTTTATGGGATGTTTCAGCCGTGTGTGTGTGTGTGTATTATGGGATGTTATGGTCCTGTGTGTGTGTGTATTATGGGATGTTGTGGTCATGTGTGTGTTTGTATTATGGGATGTTGTGGTTGTCTGGGTCCCCTGGTCCCTCAGGGTTCTGGTTCTTTGCAGACAGACGGTGGTGAATAATGGATACCCCTCGACTGTGTGTCATTAAATATGCATACAGCTACAGACCACTGCCCCACTACCCCCAAACACCATGCGCACACACACACACACACACGTGCATATACACAAACACCATGCCCACACACACACACACACACACACACACGTGCAAATACACAAACACCATGGGCACGCACACACACACACACACACTCGTGCGTATACACAAACACCATGCGCACACACACACACGCGTATACACAAGCACCATGCGCACACACACACACACGCACGTATACACAAGCACCATGCGCACACACACACACTTTCACACACATTCCAGCGCAATACTGCATATTATAATTGTTTCTTTCCCTTGTATTACTCTCTATCTCCACACCTCCATCTCCACTCTTCCCTTCTCTCTTTTTCCTCTCTCCTTCTCTTCTCTCTCATACTATAGTACCTGACTCTGAATTCAGTCTGTGTTTACCAAGTTCACGTTTGTCCATCTCTCAGGGATTTTCCCGTTTGTCACCACGGTCACGTAAGTTCTTCCACCCCATAATAGTTGTGTTTGCTTTGCGTGCGCTCCTCCGCGGCCTGTTAGCAGGTGTTTTCTGGTGATTTGGTTTGGGTTTAATTTTTCAGCGGCTTCTCGATGCCGTCTCGAGGCTGCCACAGGCTCAAGACCAGCTGGCTGGAGGGATTTTGCCGCAGGCTCATTTTTCTGAGGCCCTGATAGCGGCTCAAGTTTCCACGATTCCGGCACTCGCAGGACTTAAGAGTCCTCCTTGAGTGATGAATAATTATAGATAGTCAGATATTGCGGCTCGCAGGGCATTGTTTGCAGTTTTTTCTCTGTACACAGAAGGATTTCCTTTGGGTAAATTCCCATTTTGCGAAGTGTTGTTTTTGGGTTAGAAATCAAATCTTCACTCCTGTGTTTGAGCATTTTTCAGTTATTTATATATTTTTCTCTTTTTTGTGTGTAAATGTCCCTCATGCTTCATATGGACGTGCAGTTTACAGTTTTCAGGGACTTTGCTGGGAAATTGAGCTGAGTTTTCCTGTAGGTCGGTTCTGCCAGGGCCCGGTTCTGACAGCAGTGCTCCAGCAGGCTTTTTTGTGTGGATGGTAATTTCCTCATCATGTGGAGCAGAGACCAAGGACACAGGCTGCTTCTGTGCTGAAGTAATTTATTGATCTGATTAATTAAACCCCCCCCCCACACGCCTCCCGCCCCCCCCCCCAGCCACCAGCCCCCTAACCTCCCCAAACTCCAGATCCACAGCAGGGAGGATGGGCACATGTACCAGGCTACAGTGCTGTGCACATTCAGCTCCTGCCCCACTTCACATGACTGATCCCAGGTCAGGGATAATATCCATGGAGCATGTGAGGATCCTGAATCAGTGAAGTGCTGATCTCAAATCAGTTTCTCCTGCCCATATCCTCATCTTGTCCATTGTGAGCTGAAAGATAAAACTGATCCTAGATCAGCACTCTTACTCTCAGTGTGCTCCAGGTTTCTGTGACTGTTGTTGTTGCGCTTCATGAGACAGTGCAGCTCTTTCACACTCTCTCTCTCTCTCTCTCTCTCTCTCTCTTCCTTTCCCTCCAATGGGGTCCTCAGACTGTCTGTACTAGCTGGTGGAGGAGGAGAGAGAGAGAGAGGCAGACAGAGGGAGAGAGGAGAGGGAGGAGAGAGAGAGGCAGACACAGGGAGAGAGGAGAGGGAGGAGAGAGAGAGGGAGGAGAAGGAGAGAGAGAGAGGCAGACAGAGGGAGAGAGGAGAGGGAGGAGAGAGAGAGGGAGGAGAAGGAGAGAGAAGAGAGGCAGACACAGGGAGAGAGGAGAGGGAGGAGAGAGAGAGAGGGAGGAGAGGGAGAGAGAGGCAGACAGAGGGAGAGAGAAAGACAGAGAGAGGGAGGAGAGAGAGAGAGGAAGGCAGAGGGAGAGAGGGAGTGGACAGCGATGTCAGAGGAAGAGGTTTCTCGGGTCTGGCTGCGCAGGAACAGCGGTGAGGAACACTTTGAGCATGACCTAAACAGCGGGGGGGGGGGGAGTGAATCCTGTTCCGCTCTGACTGGCTGGCTGCCGCTCCTGAGCCGCTGAGGGGGGTGCGAGGGGTGGGGGGCGTGGGCTGAACAGGCTGGATGTGGCCAAATTCTTTTTTTTCGGCTTGCTTTTTTTTTTTTTTTTTTGCTTTTCAGACAAACGCTCCACTCCTTCCTGCTAGAGTTAAACGGTAGACTGACAGACCTTGCGCCAGGAGCGCCTGTCTGTGCCTGCGCTCCTCCCGTCATGAGTGCCAGCGGACTCCTCTGAACACCTCAGGTGAAGGTTGCGGACTCTGTTCCCGTGAAAACAGGTATGTGCCCCCAACCCCCCTTTTATCTGTCTATTTGTCTGCCTTTTTCCTGTAGAATGGAGACATTGCGCCAAAATGACACACTTCTTACAGATTAATACATCTGAATTAAATAAGATATTGATGATGTTTATAACTGGTATGAATCAACACCTTGCATGGCCATTCAAAAGGTGCGTTTGGAGATCGTTGCAAACGTTGTAAACCGTATGAGAGGACATTATAAAGATGTGTGAAGTTATCCTGATCTGTGCTGCTGAACGCCCCCCAATAAAAACCCGCGCGCCTTTGGGGAGAGCGAGCCTCCCGTAAACACACCACGTGCGCACGGTCCGACTCCGAGCGAGACTCTGGTTGCATTTCCGCTCAGACTCTGGAGGTAAAGGCCGACATGAGTTCAGCTGATTAAAAAGTAGGAAAATGAGAACCGGATGGAGAGAAAGAGGGAGAGCTTTTAAAGGAGTCCAAGGTGACCGTTTCCCAGTTTTCCTGATTGGCTCGTTTGAGCTTTTTCTGTTCTGTTTTGTTTTATTCCCCCTGGAATGTCCATTGTGGAAGTCTGTGTGACACCCTGCTTGCGAACAGTGAAATGAAGAGGGGCGCGAGGGATAAGAAGAGCAGCTCGTGGTTCCAGTCGGGTCGCCAGGGGCAGAAGCTCGTGACATGCCCTCCCAGGCGCGTTGGCGCACCGCACCGCACCGCCCCGTGTTATGAGAATAAAGCCAGTAGACAGTTTTTCACGACTGGGAATTTAACGGGATCTATTCGCCGCCCGCCATCTCATTAGCAGCATTTATTGTGTCACCGGCAATGTTCAGCTACGTTACAACTACTGGACTTCGGAAATTCCCTTTTATGTTGTGGAATATCTCTTTTGAGAGATACACTCTTTTGCCTAGTTCCCTCAACCAGTCTGTTTTTTTTAATCGATTCTCCGTCGTCACTTTCAAACCACGTTCATACCCGTCGTCAGAAGACGATGTTCCTTTATTAATGAACAATTATAATGTTACGTGAATCTGTAAATTAGTTAATGCTTTTTGTGCTGACTGTACAACCTAATCTGGAAGTTTAAGGGTGTCGAATTTGGGGAGGGGGTGAGAAAAAATTAGGTTTTGGTAAAACTAAATAAACCCCAACCCTGCAGTTTGTCTGTGCTAATCCTTTCCGCGAGCCTATATTTAGGCGCGCTGGAGCTGTAGCCCGTGCGCGCGAGCTCGGCGCAGATGAATGGAGCTCCCTCGCGCGTTTCCCTCGGAGCGACAGCAGACGGATTGTGTGTCCCCGTGTAATCCGCAGGTCTCTGTCATTTAAAATTCAGTTTTTGAGATCCGCGGTAATGAGATTATTTCTCCCCCCTCGTCCTCCCTCTCTGTCAAACGGAAGAGTTGTTCTCTTATTTTTGCCGACGTTGGTCTTTTACAGCACTGATCACAAGGACAAAAATCCTTGAAAAAAAACTAGTTCAAAACAAATTCAGAATCCGTTACCCAAACAGTCACGTGTGGGACGGTAGAACGTGTTTCTTTGAAAGTTTGCTCTGAATTTAGGACGACCCCTCAGGTAACAGGGGGTAGATGGGATATCCAGGTGAGTAGAAAAGAGGGGGAATATGTGGAGAAAGTTATGTTTGGCGATGTGTAAATGTCACCTGTGAGAGAAAGGTGAAAGAGAGAGGAGAAGAGAGTGCGTTTAGGGGCAGAGGGAGAGACTCTTATGAAATGCCCTGGACGTTTCATTTTGGGGTTTATTTTCTGAGAGAGTGAGAAAGAGACAGAGGTTCAGATAGAGAAGGTTACACTCAAATGGAGGGAAAAACAGAGGGACACAGGGAGGGAAGGATGAGCCCAGAGAGAGAATGATAAAGAGGGAGAGAGAAAGCAAAGCGACTGAGAGAGAGAGAGGAAGAGAAAGATAGGAGGGATGGAGGGGTGGATGTCTTTCAGTCTCCTCAGCTTTTTGGAGTCATCGTTGCCATTGTCGTTGTGCAGGAGGGTGCCGGTTACTGTGGCAACAGCTGATTGTTTGCGTCTTGCCGTTGCCTTGCGAGGATCAGGGTTCAGGGCCAGACCATCACAACCCCCGCGTCTGCTGTGTGCATGCAGCCAGCATTATTATTATTATCATAATTATTATTGTTATTATTGTTATTAATAATAATGAGGAGAGGGATGAAAGGAGAAAAACAGGGGAAGCCATGGTGAGAAGAGGGAGAGAGAGACGAGCCTCCACAGGTGATGCTCTGCTCACACCTGTGTGTGTGTGTGTGTGTGTGTGTGTCTGTGTGCAGAATAAATGTGTGTACATTCACATTGCTCCTGCACATGCATCAGGCAAATAAACTCCACAGCACAGTGGGGTTTGGGTTCGGGTTCGGGTCTCCTTCATATCTCTGCAGGGCGGATGTTTAGGGGATATCTGCGGTTTGCTCTGAGCTCATCTGTACTTTCATACACGGCACGGGTGTTAGATCTGGAACAGGAACATTCTCCGTTCTGCAAGCCTGACCTCAAAAACTCACTCAGACCGAGAGCGGGCATGTGATTATCCTCCAGGATCCATTTAGCTGAGAGTTAATTATCAATTTCTCATTTGTCAGGTTTATTGACAAAACTGCTGGTGTGCTTCAGAAACAGTCTGTATTTTTGAAGTTAGGGAACCCCATTCTCACCCATTTCAATCCACAGAGTCAAACTCCCAAGGTTTTATTTTCTCTTTACATTTTTTAACTCAGGATTTGAGCATATATTAGCATACATTATTCTCTCCTGAGGGAGGTGGGGTGGGGGGGGGTTGTGGGGGGGTGGCAGTTTGTTCAGTAACAGGGACTCTTCTGAAGACATAGCAGATTCCTGTTTAATCAGAGTATTTATGCCCTGGACTGGCCGTTTGTGGACATTGCCCCCTCCAGGACTGGAGTTAAACCTGCAGACTCTGTGCTCATTAAGTGGAAAATGGAAGTTTAACAGGGCATGCACTGCAAAGTTATTTTTAATAGATAAACCTTGTTAATTAGCTTTCCTTTGGTGGGGAGGGACTGCAGTCTAATGTTTAGTATTCCACTAAGATTAACCCTTCCCACCTTGCACAGCACAGTCTGTGTTCCATATTACCCATGATACATCAGGGAGACAGGTGTGTTTCACGGGAGACCTGTGAGATTTATTTCTGAACCATTCTAAATCCCTGCATGAGAGCACTCCTGTCACCACTACTGGCCAATGGGATTGCTCCTTTCACCATGACTGGCCAATGGGATTGCTCCTTTCACCACTGCTGGCCAATGGGATTGCTCCTCTCACCAAAGGGATTGGCCAGCAGTGGTGAGAGACATTCAGCATGGCCGACCTGCACTTCACGTCGCTCAGATCACACAAAATACTACTGGCACTTGCCTTCACCCTCAGTTTCAGCCCTGAAAGAAAAATACAATTTAGTAAGAAAGAAATGTAATTATGTATGCGCGAGCAGACAGGTGTGCCCAGGTGAGCTGGTTTAATGACATCTCTCCTCCTCCTCTCTCTCTCTCTCTCTCTCTCTCTCAGGTGTGTAGGGACAGACAGGTGTGCTCAGGTGAGCTGATTTAATGACATCTCTTATCTTCCTCTCTCTCTCTTTCTCTCAGGTGTGTAGGGACAGACAGGTGTGCTCAGGTGAGCTGGTTTCCTCTCTCTCAAGGTGACAGACAGGTGTGCTCAGGTGAGCTGGTTTAATGACATCTCTCTCTCTCTCTCTCTCTCTCTCTCTCAGGTGTGTAGGGGCAGACAGGTGTGCTCAGGTGCGATGGGCTGTGGGCTGCGCAGGTTGCGGCGCTCTGAGGAGAGCAGCCCAGGTAAGATCTACTCCACCCTCCGGAGGCCGCAGGTGGAGACCAAGGTGGGCGTGGCCTACACCTACCGCTTCCTGGACTTCCTCCTGGGGAACGCAGGTGAGTCACCATGGTAACTCAGAGCTGTGTTTGTTTTCTCGTTCCCCCAATCACCTTGACTCAGTTAGCATAATAACTGACATGAGGTGTGAATTTGAGGTCCTGAGCGGGCAGTGGAGATCCCATGGGCGGGGCTGAAAACCCCAGCGTCCTGCTCACAATCGCCCCGCTGCGTCTGGCCACCTAAATAAACCTGATTGGCTACACAATTACTGCCAATCCCAGCCCACATTGATTCCCCAGGTTGCCATGGTAAAAGAGAGCTAACTTAACTGGTTAAATTAAGTTAAAACACATAAATAAGTAAAAGTTTCTGCGTACGCCAACGCCCATTTGCTCACTCATCAGGTGAAACGCGCAGCAGCACAAGCGCTCTTCAGCTGCCTTTCACAAGCTCAGCTGAAGTCCAGCGGAGAATGCGAGATCACAATAATGACTGGCCCTAATTAAATAATTATTATGTTATAATGAATATCATATTATAATTATGATAAGACGTTTGCATGTGTCTCCTGCATTGGCAGCTGCGGTTTTGGCGGCAGGTGTGAGGCAGGCATTATTTGTGAAGGTAAGACGGGTTGTCAGGCTGGAAGGAAAAGGGAGAAACTCGTTTTAACAGAAACAAACGGTAAGGACTCCGCGCCCCATGCTGAACAGGTGGGCTTTTTGGCCACAGAATTAGAATGCGAGGCGGGAATCTCGGGCCGGCACGTGAGGAAATGTTTTCTCGCCGTGTTCTCTCGCCGGTCCATCGCAGGTGCGATATCTCCTGCAATATGCCTGCATTCAGCTCCAGCACCTCACAAATTTCACCGTATCTCTCTCACCCCCCCCTCCCTCTCCCTCCCTCGCTCACTCACGTCCGCGGGTGGTGCGTCATGGTGAGGTGTTTATCAGATGCCGCGGTGTCGTTTTTCTGCGCCTCTGAAAACTCGATCTGATTTCTGACGGGAGGTCTCATGCATGCTAATGCTCTGATTCCTCTAGGGCTGAGTGCGCCTCGCATCTCCATACCCTGCAAAAAATATTCAACATCCAAAATACATATTAACACTACATTACCCACAGTACACTTAAATACTACGTTTAAGCGTATTTTATGCTATTTAGTCTTCACGGGTACTGTGCATAACATAGTGTTAATGTGTATTGTTGGTAATACAATATTCAAGACTATCCACAATCCCTGTATGAACCTCCTTTCTGCAGAGATGCCCGTTTTAATCTCATTAGCCCCGCATCACCTCATGCTGCAGGGCATCTACAGAAGCTGTGCCCCAGGATTTGAGCCTGAAACCGCTCTGATTGCTGAGCTGTGCTACTGCCGCATGCAAAGATGAGCTCAGCTCGGTTTGGTTCTGTTTGGACCGGCTGTGCATAGACTGGCTCAGTTCATATTGCTTTAGCACCTCAGTGTGTGGGTTCAGTCACAGACAGACAGTACTGGCAGACCGAGCAGCGCGATCAGGATGGAAGCTGTGAGCAGTGAGAGTTCTGATCCACAGCCCCTCGCTGGCTGCTCTGTGGAACAAAGAAACAGATTATCCCCGTGAGCTAAAGACCAGGGTCCCCCCAGCCAAAGGAATAATCACAGCCTGACTAATCACAGTCTGAATGGAGGTAATCACAGTCTGAATGGACATTATATAGAGTGATGTCATAATGGTGTTTCAGGTAGTCCCTGTAGTGAATATGGTGATGTCATAATGGTGTTCATAATGGTGTTTCAGGTAGTCCCTTCCTAAATGAGTTTGTAGTGTTACCACTGAACAAAAACAGCCATTGGCTATGTATGGGTCATTTAAGCAGCCATTGGCTAACTATGGGTCGTTTAAACAGCCATTGGCTAACTATGGGCCATTTAAAATGCTCTGTGTCTTGTGATTTCTTGCTTGTTTTAGGAGATATCCAGCATGTACATGCTGTAATTAATTTCATAGCATCTTAAATGGAAACCTTCAGTTATGGCCATGCTACCTTACGGCTCATGGAGCCATCAAGGCACCAGAAATAACAGCGTGTGACATTCAGAGAAGTATACGCATGGAAGTTAAATTTGGATTCAATGTTTGTGAGGTTGTTGTTCATGCTGACAAAACTACAAATATACCTCAGAAATGTTGCAGAGAGTGTTTTTATCATATCACAAACATATCATCCCAATATTACTCATTGATGCTGACTGTTCTCCCCCCATGGAGACTGTGGGACAGTGTGGATGCAGTCTGTGCTTCATCAATCCCATAGTGCCAAAACTGTCTCTGTCTGCCCGGCGTGTTGCCCTGAGTCCCAGTCTCTTCTTTTAACTGGAGGGCTATTATTAGTGGATTCGCTGCGATTTCCTAACACTTTGTTCTGGCAGCTGTTAACAGGGATGAAAAGAACTCAAAAATAGCACATTCAGTGAAGTTCAGATGTGTGTGTGGTTTTTTTTTTTTTTTTTTTTTTTTTTGCTGAAACACACAAAAAATTCAATTCCAAGTATGGGATTCTGGAGTCTTTAGCTTGTTAGCCAATGAAAGTAATCTGGTCTCACATCTGGGTGAACAGTTTAAGAAGAGAGAGAGAGGTGGGGAGGTGGCTGAATTGTGCAGTAATTTCCGAGGCTGGCGGATCACTCTGTGATTGCAGTAATTGCGCGTGTGTCTGCTGCAGAAATGCAGGGAATGAAAAGTGATAATGAGCTCAGACTCATCAGGCCTGCGAAGTTCATGTTAATTCTGTCTGATTAAAGAGCCCACACAGCGTCTGGCTGGAGTTAAACCTGCAGATACTGCCCCCTACAGGACTGGAGTTAAACCTGCAGATACTGCCCCCTACAGGACTGGAGTTAAACCTGCAGACACTGCGGCCCTCCAGGACTGGAGTTAAACCTGCAGACACTGTGGCCCTCCAGGACTGGAGTTAAACCTGCAGACACTGCAGCCCTCCAGGACTGGAGCTGAGTTCCCCTGGTGTAGGAGTTAGGCTGCACAACAGTGAGCAGGAAGAGCAGAAGCAGACGCTCTTCCGCTCTTCCTTCCCAGAGCACTTCTCTCCTTTCTGTGCTCTTCTGGCTCAGACCTTGTGCGCTGCAGCTGCTGTTGTTGGTAAAATCCCGTTGAACAAACCACCATCCCCAACCACCAAGGCCAGTGGGGGGGGGGGGGCTGTAACCATGGCGACTTTACCGTGTCATTGTCTGTCATGCTCGGTCTGCATCTGCACCTGCTCAGAAAAGCTGAATGTTTGAATTTTAAATGATTTTGAATACATTTTTGTAATCACCAATGTTTTGTTGTTGTTTTGCTGTTGAGACAGATGGGCGTTTTTCAGCCTGCATGTTTTGGGTTTTCGCACTGACAGGCATTCTCTCCCCTCTGAGCTCGTCCTCCTGGTGCCAAAGGTCAGGCAAGTCCAGCAGGAAGTACTTCTTCATTATGACCGCCTGTGAAAACATGCAACAGCTTTCTGACTGTGTCGGGAAGCACCGTTTGAGGAAGCGAGTGGTGAATTTGCTCGTTTGAAGGCCAAGTTTCTTGGAGGGCCATCCCTCTGGGAGCGTGTTTACCAAAGTTATGTTGGCAGTGGCACACACACACACACCACACACAGACACACACACACACACACACACACACACAATCACACATAGACACACACACACTCACACACACACAATCACACATAGACACACACACACTACACACACACACACACACATAATCACACACACACACACACATAGACACACACACATTCACACAGACACACACACACACTCACACACACACAATCACACATAGACACACACACATTCACACAGACACACACACACAATCACACATAGACACACACACATTGAGCTGTTTTGAGCAGTGGGCTGATCTGTGAACTGGGCTCCATCCTGAAACTAAAGATGCGCTGATCTGATCTGTCTGGACTGGACAGTGATAGGACAGGAAAAGGTGATGAGCAGAGACCCGCCTCTCAACATCCTTCACACCCCCCCAAGAAACATCGCCCAAAATAAATAAATAAATAAATAAATAACATTCCTCAAGAGTTGTCTCTTGGCAACGGGAGCTGTCAGAGCAGACGGCGGCGAAAGCTGTTTCTCCGCGCGGCTCCTGTCAATCCCGTCTGATGTTCAGAGCTTTCAAGGCGGCGTATTACCATATAAAAAACCGCTCCGCTGCCGTTGTCCTCGCCATCAGCAGCCTGGCTTTCTTTTTAAAAACCGCTCAAACTCTCCAAAAAAAGCAGCTTTTATGATGCCAATTTATATCCTCTCCGGAGTAAATTTAGCAGCTCCCCCTGCAATGCGATGTGACACGTGAAAGTTTTGGTTTAGGAGTTGCGTCGTTGTTTTATTTTCCTGTCAGCAGTAGAGTAGACTGATCTTTACGCTGTTCTCTCTGCCGTGACATTCACACAAACACGTTTAGCATGTAAAAATAATGGAATGCTGAACTTGACTCAATGTACCAACAAATGATGGACTTAAACACAAAACTTTTCTCTGATAAAGATTTTTTTGTCAGGAGCATTAAAAGATGACCACAGAAAAAAATGTGGAAGTTCAGGATGTCTTTGGGATAAGTCCCTCCCTGTTTGATGTCTTTCTGTATAAGCAGTCTGTAAGGACCTCCTCAGCGCTGTGTTTGAGGACACTTCTCTCAGCACACTCTCTGCAGTCTGTAAGGACACTTCTCTCAGCTGTGCCTGGTGCATTCTCTCTGCAGTCTGTAAGGACACTCTCTCAGCAGTCTGTGCCTGGTGCACAGGACACTTCTCTCAGCGCTGTGCCTGGTGCACACTCTCTGCAGTCTGTGCAGCCTGTGAGGACACTTCTCATCAGCGCACTTCTCTCAGTGCCTGGTGCATGCTCTCTGCAGTCTGTGAGGACACTTCTCTCAGCGCTGTGCCTGGTGCACAGTCTCTCTGCAGTCCTGTGCACGCTCTCTGCAGGAGGACACTTCTCTCAGCGCTGTGCCTGGTGCATACTCTCTGCAGTCTGTAAGGACACTTCTCTCAGCGCTGTGCCTGGTGCACGCTCTCTGCAGTCTGTGAGGACACTTCTCTCAGCGCTGTGCCTGGTGCATGTGAGGACAGCTGTGCTCTGCAGTCTGTGAGGACACTTCTCTCAGCGCTGTGCCTGGTGCACGCTCTCTGCAGCCTGTGAGGACACTTCTCTCAGCGCTGTGCCTGGTGCATGCTCTCTGCAGCCTGTGAGGACACTTCTCTCAGCGCTGTGCCTGGTGCATGCTCTCTGCAGTCTGTGAGGACACTTCTCTCAGCGCTGTGCCTGGTGCACACTCTCTGCAGTCTGTGAGGACACTTCTCTCAGCGCTGTGCCTGGTGCATGCTCTCTGCAGCCTGCACTTCTCTCAGCAGTCTGTGAGGACACTTCTCTCAGCGCTGTGCCTGGTGCACGCTCTCTGCAGTTCTCTCAGTCTCTGCAGAGGACACTTCTCGCTGTGCCTGGTGCACACTCTCTGCAGCGCTGTGCCTGGTGCACGCTGCGCTGTGCCTGGTGCATGCTCTCTGCAGTCTGTGAGGACACTTCTCTCAGCGCTGTGCCTGGTGCACACTCTCTGCAGTCTGTAAGGACACTTCTCTCAGCGCTGTGCCTGGTGCATGCTCTCTGCAGTCTGTGAGGACACTTCTCGCAGTGTTGCGTATTAAGCTGCGGTGCATTAGGAATCAGGGTGAGTGATGCTCTTGTTATCTAAACGGAAGCACCAGAATGACCCACCACACTCTTACCTGTTCTGTAGCGCTGCTTTAGGACTCACCTGCGCAAGGTATGCCTGAGGCCCTCCCTCTTCCCCTCACTGTGTCTGAGCATTCCAGAAAGTTCCAGAAAGAGTTAAAGCTGTGAAGGGTCACTGAAGTCACTGTAGTTCATGTCAGGCATGCCAATAATATGACAGTGAATATGATAAATCTGTCATGTTTTTATGACCAAATTGATGATCTCCAATATGCAAAATCTGAGGCAAGTTTTTCTTCTGTGGCTTTGAGAGGATGTTTTGGAGCAATGAAAATGTTCAGAGAACGTTCATGTCACAGCCGAACGGGGATCCACCCAGAGTCCCCTTCTGAGCCCGTTCCTACCTCACAGGCACAAGGAGAGAGAGAAACTGACACTGTGTTTCTACGGAAACGTTTTGAGTCTTTAGCCGTCATGAAATTGCCCCCCGTCACCTCTGAGAAAAACACTCTGCGATGGCAGTGTACCCCCTCCTCGCCCCACGCCCCCGTGCCTGCAGGAGGTCTCTAAACTCATCACTCTGCCGAAATACCCAGCTCGCCGTCGCCTCGCGGGTGTCCACGCTCTGCAATAACCACCACTCTGTCTGGAGCCGTGCGGAACGCCTTCCGTGCGGCGGAATCAACGTGACACCCTGGGGGTGGGGGGCGGCTGGGGGGAGCCGTCACTGCGGCCCTGAACCCCCCTTTACCCCCCATGAACGAGTGACCCACATTCAGCCTCCATCACAGAGAAGAATCATTCCACACACACGTCCATGTGTAAAGCAGCGCACAGATATTACACTTCATGACATATCAAACTGAATGCAGAAATGACTGCAGTTTTCAGAAATGACAAAATATATTTAAACATCTTTGAGATTTGTATGTTTGTGATTGACTCCAGTTTTCAGATGTTAAAAATTGTATTTAACAACCTTTAATGTGATGTACGTTTATCGTGAGGTGTATATATCTCCACACACAAACACACGAATGGTGTGTGTGTGTGTGTGTGTGTGAGTGTGTGAGTGTGTGTGTGTGTGTGTGTGTGTGAGTGTGTGTGTGTGTGAGTGTGTGTGTGTGTGTGAGTGTGTGTGTGTGAGTGTGTGTGTGAGTGTGTGTGTGTGTGTGTGTGTGTGTGTGTGTGTGTGTGTGTGTGTGTGTGTGTGTGTGTGTATATATGTATGTATTTGTAACATTTCATGCACTCATCCATGCACATGAAGAAAAAGAATAAACATGAAAAGAAGCGGTGTGTTTTCATCGGCGAGGCGTTAGCACCAAAGCACAGCCATGACCTCCCCACTCCGCCACACACGTCCAATCAGACGCAGCCATGACCTCCCCACTCCGCCACACACGTCCAATCAGACGCAGCCATGACCTCCCCACTCCGCCACACACGTCCAATCAGACGCAGCCATGACCTCCCCACTCCTCCACACACGTCCAATCAGACGCAGCCATGACCTCCCCACTCCGCCACACACGTCCAATCAGACGCAGCCATGACCTCCCCACTCCGCCACACACGTCCAATCAGACGCAGCCATGACCTCCCCACTCCGCCACACACGTCCAATCAGACGTCCAACCTCCCACTCCGCCACGTCCAATCAGCCCATGACCTCCCCACTCCGCCATACACATCCAATCAGACGCAGCCATGACCTCCCCACTCCGCCACACACGTCCAATCAGACGCAGCAAACGCCCCTTTTCCCTCCCAGCCCATGCACAGATACTGAGCTCTGATCTTAAGCCCAAGCTCAAACCAGACTGTAGCTGGCATCGCCGGACAGCTTCACATCTCCCTAAACTGTATCTGTTTTCTCTTTCTTGGGAATCAGGTTTCTGTCCCTTACGCTGCTTTTACTCTATTGAGCTTATACCATCCTCTTATTGAGCTTCTTTCCATCCTCGGTCTTGTCTGTTTCTTCATCTCTTCAGGGTTTGTTGTTGTTCCATGCTGGTGTCCCGGCAGTCACGTGGTTGTGATGTCACGGCACCCATCTTTGGGGATGTCCTTCACTAGTGAAGCAGCGCTCAGTCACTGCGTCTGACTGAAAATGGTTTCAGGTGTGACTCCAATGAGAAGCAGTTTCTCAGAGCGGGAGGTCTCTCTGTAATAAATATAGACACAGGCAAAGTTCTCTGGGCCAATGAAATCTTCCCTCAGTAACATGAGGGCACCAATGAGCCAATGAGCAGCTTGTGTCTGTAGTGTAGAAACACAGCCGAGCCAGCAGGGGGCTCTGACTTTGAGTTTGAGTATTTTTAAGTGTCTGAACATGTTTCTAAGTGACTGTTGTGGCAACTATGAACAGCAGTGATCCTTTCTGATTCAATAGCCATTTATAAGAATCTTTAGTCATAATCTTAATTTGTTGTCTTTTTTTAATCTGCTATTCTCCCCTTCTGGGTGGATCAGCATGAATATAGCAGCAGTGCAGTGTGGGTAATGAACAGTGATAATTAAACCCAAGAGGAACAGCTGCACCCCGGTGACAGGCCTGTGTCTGTTTCTGTGCCCCCTGTCCTGTGAAAGGCACAAAGCACAGAAAGAGTCAATCGGTCCGGCTGGTTTGTGTGTTCCAGGCTGTTTGTGATTTAAAAGTAGAGTGCGTTTAAAGTTTTGCCTGTGTTTTGTTGTTGTTAATGTTATTTATATATTTATGTGAAGAATTGGATTCAAATGTGCAGAATTACAGCTTTTCACGTTTCGCCGCCTGCTGCTGGAAGATGCTCCGTCTCCCAGACGCGGCCCGTAAAATTGAGTAATTAGCACCGCGCGAAAAGCCCGCTCCTCAGCCGCACGTCGCCACGACGATTCAGAACAACAGATTGTGTGCGAGCTCACCACCAACTATCTGTGTGTGAGCGTGAATGTGTGTGTGTCTGTCTGTGTGCATGAATGTGTGTGTGTATGTGTGTGTGTGTGTGTTGATGGAGCTAATGTATTCCAGGATAATTTATTTCTTTCATGGTTTATGCTAATCGGCTTGAGTCATATCCTCACCACACACGCACAAACACACACATATACTCACACAGTCACACACACAGTCGCACACACACTCACACAGTCAACAATAGCAGGAGTTTGACTTAATATTTACCCGCTTTCATTTTTCCAACACATTTAAAGTGTTTTCTTGTTAAAGTACAGAAGCAGCAGGAAACCAGCTTAGGGAAAATAATTCAAAAGACAAACACTGCTATCGTCATTCGGCACCTCTCGGGTCAGTCTGCCAGCCCGAGAGAACCGCTGGTCTGACCCCAGCCCCCTCCTCAGAACAAAGATAACATACTGAGAGAGCGAGATGCCTCCCTCCTTCCTGTCTGCACTGGAGAGTTCCTGGAGTCAGTGCTGATGAATATTCATCCGCGGCCTCGCTCCAGGAAGGTATTCTCCAGCGCGTGTCACACGTCAGGCCTTTGCCAGAATGCTGTGCTTTGATCTCCGCGGCAACAATAATACTACAGAGCGACCCTAATCCACTCTGGCATTATGGGATGTAAGGCTGGCACTGGCACACATGGGGAAGCTCTTTGATTCACGGCCGTCTTCGTGGTGATTATAGCCCATAATGACCCCTGCGGGTGCTCCCTTGGTTTTGTCTTCTTTGCTGTCGCCGAACAGAGACCGCAGAGAGCGCACGCGTCAGTCTCTGGTCTCCGTGACGATGAGGTTCTGCTGAAAGGAGCAGGAAGGTTTTTGTAATCGGAGCGTGTCGGAGAGTGGTGCGTATCTGATACAGTTACGCAGTTAGGAGAAGCGCTCGCCCAGCGGGACTTACAGCAGTTCACACAAAAACACACAACACAGCAAATTACCAGAGTCACAAGCAGCAGCTATTTCGGTCACTTGCAAAACTATGCAAAGTGTGTTGGGGATTATGGGATCAGCACATAGCATGCACACACACACACACTCACATATGGGCACACACACAGACACACACATATTCACTCACACATGCACACAGACACACACACTCATGTGTGCGCACACAGACGCACATACACACACTCAGACACGCACACAGACACTCACGCACGCACATACATACACACACAGACACACGCTGATCACTCTGCTGTTTCTGTGAGCTGATCACTCTGCTGGTTCTGTGAGCTGATCACTCGGTTCGTTCCGTCCCTGGGCTCTGGGTGCTCTGGGCCCTGGGTTCTTGGCTCTGGGCTCTGGGCTCTGGGTGCTCTGGGCTCTGGGTGCTCTGGACTCTGGGTTCTTGGCTCTGGGCTCTGGGCTCTGGGCTCTGGGTTCTTGGCTCTGGGCTCTGGGTTCTTGGCTCTGGGTTCTTGGCTCTGGGCTCTGGGCTCTGGGCTCTGGGTTCTTGGCTCTGGGCTCTGGGCTCTGGGTGCTCTGGGCTCTGGGTTCTTGGCTCTGGGCTCTGGGTGCTCTGGGCTCTGGGTTCTGGGTGCTCTGGGCTCTGGGTGCTCTGGGCTCTGGGTTCTTGGCTCTGGGCTCTGGGTTCTTGGCTCTGGGTTCTGGGTTCTGGGTTCTGGGCTCTGGGCTCTGGGTTCTTGGCTCTGGGCTCTGGGCTCTGGGTTCTTGGCTCTGGGCTCTGGGTTCTTGGCTCTGGGCTCTGGGCTCTGGGTTCTTGGCTCTGGGCTCTGGGCTCTGGGTTCTTGCTCTGGGTTCTGGGTGCTCTGGGTTCTGGGTTCTGGGTGCTCTGGGTTCTGGGTGCTGTGGGCTCTGGGTTCTGGGTGCTCTGGGTTCTGGGTGCTGTGGGTTCTGGGTGCTCTGGGTTCTTGGCTCTGGGCTCTGGGTGCTCTGGGCTCTGGGTTCTGGGTGCTCTGGGTTCTGGGTTCTTGGCTCTGGGTTCTGGGTGCTCTGGGCTCTGGGTTCTGGGTGCTCTGGGTTCTGGGTTCTTGGCTCTGGGTTCTGAGTGCTCTGGGTTCAGGGTGCTCTGGGCTCTGGGTGCTCTGGGTTCTGGGTGCTCTGGGCTCTGGGTGCTCTGGGTTCTGGGTGCTCTGGGCTCTGGGTTCTTGGCTCTGGGCTCTGGGTTCAGGGTGCTCTGGGTTCTGGGTGCTCTGGGCTCTGGGTTCTGGGTTCTGGGCTCTGGGCAGCGGTGGACAGTAGCTCTGTCGCTCTGACACTGAAACCTGAGGTGCCGCTCTCTCTTTCGCCCCGCAGAGGTGCCGGGGTGGTCCACCCCCTGCCTGTCTTCAGTGCGGGAGCTGCCGGGCCAGCTGCAGGATCTGTACCTGGAGGGGTTCGTTCTGGCCGCCCTGCACCCCTTCGTGCACCCCTGTGGCCCCCCCTCCGCCAGGCTCCAGCACCAACTGTACCGCGCCGTGCTGATCCGCCCTAACGACCGGTAACCATGACCATCACCCCAACTCATGATCATTAACATAACTATAATCATAACCATGACACATATCCATAAATATAACCATTACCGTAACTATACACATAAAAATAACCATAAACATAGCCATAGTGAGAGATTATATATATATACACTGTTTGTGAGTATGTGTGTGCGTATGAGTGTTAATGTATGAGTATGTGAGAGGCTGTGTGTGTGTGCATGTGTGTGTTAATGTATGAATATGTGAGAGGCTGTGTGTGTGTGTGTGTGTGTGTGTGTGTGTGTGTGTGTGTGTGTGTGTGTGTGTGTGTGTGTGTGTGTGTGTGTGGATTTGTGAAACTCATGAAGGATCATTTATACAGCTCAGAGACCTCATCTCAAAGCGGAGAGGGTGAAGAGAGAAGAAGGGATGGAGTGTGCAGATGAAGAATGAGACACAGGCAGAGAGATAAAGCACCCCAGGTTTCAGTGGGGGGTGGATGCTCCTTTGATGGTGATGCTGCTCCTCCTGCCGTATCTCAGCGCCTGTCACCGTGGAGACGAGCGCTCGCATCAGCACCAACACAAGCCCCCGGGGAACATAAAAGCAAGAGTGCAAAAAACACAATCAAACAGAGAACAACAACTTCCTCTCCTCGCCTTTCCCTCTCTCTCCTGCTCCCCCACAGAAGAGCAATCCGTCCCCTCAGGTGTGCCGTCCGAAACTGCTGCCACTTTAAAGCTCATTTCTTACGTGTTCACCCTCTGTGCGGTTCAGCACCCAGTGCTGATGTCAACACTTCCTGTCTCAGGAAACTGACAGACAAGCAAGCACTGTCCTCACACACACACACACACACACACCTGGACTGGCGTTTTCCAGTCCGTTGAGTTATAACCCACTGACACTAACTCAGTGCAGTCCCCAAAAATGCGCTTCTGTCAAAACAAACAGAAAGATTTAGTTTGCTGAAACGCTTTATGGCCTAGCAGTATGACAGCCTGAAGGACAGACCCCAACCTGCTGAGAGCATCTTAACTGAATTCCTCTTGAACCAAAAGTATGGTCATATTGGCTATATTAATGGAGTCTGTAACTGCACTTTATTTCTCAATTAACAGGAAAGTTACACAGACATAGCTCGTTATTGGCCCCTTTGCTCTCCCTCATACACACAACCACACACAGTCACTCTCAAACACACACACACATATGCACTGATGCACACACACACTCTCTCTCTCTCACACAAACACAGTTTCATATGCACTGAGCACCGAGCATGCGGCTTTCTGTGTCCCTGGGGGAGCTGGCTGTAAAAACCTTTATTATTCCAGACTCTCTTCTCTCTGTGCTTTTCACTTGAAGGCTTTTCACATGCTTATTGAGACAGTTTTACCCTGGAGACAGAGAGCAGATCCACTCTTTGCTTGTAAGGTTATGAACAGGAAACAGGCCAATAATCCATCCAACAGCATCAACCAAATAATTCAGGGAGTGTGTGCATCCTCCCTCTCTGTTTGGTGTGTGTGTGTGTGTGTGTGAGTGAATGTAAGTGTGCGTGTGTGTGTGTGAGTGTGTGTGTGTGTGTGTGTGTGTGTGTGTGTGTGTGTGTGTGTGTGTGTGTGAGTGAATGTAAGTGTGTGTGTGTGTGTGAGTGAGTGAATGTGTGTGTGTGTGTGTGTGTGTGTGTGTGTGTGTGTGTGTGTGTGTGTGTGTGTGTGTGTGTGAGTGAGTGAATGTAAGTGTGTGTGTGTGTGTGTGTGTGTGTGAGTGAATGTAAGTGTGTGTGTGTGTATGTGTATGTAAGGGCTTGCACTTTGTGACAGTTTGCACACAACCCCAGAGGTTGCTAGCCCTTTCCTTCACTCCCATGCTGTTTTCCACCAGGAAATCATCTCTGTGTGGTAGGGCAAAGAAAAGGACTGTGTATGTTCATAAGAACAATTGAAGTGTTGGTAAACTCTGTGTGATCTTTGACCCTCTGTCCGCAGGGTGGAGGACTGTGAAAGCCGTCGGCTGGAGATGGACGTTTGCCAGTCCCCTGGTCAGTTCCCTGACACCGAGCTCATTCAGGGCTATGTGAAAAAGGTGAGGTCCACTAGGAGCCAGCCCATTGGCCTGCTGTGTGACTTTAGTTATCAGAGTCCTCTACCGATGAGCCTGGAGCTCTCCACACTGTTCATAAACTCATCGTTCAATCAGCAATAACCAGACTCACAGGCCTGTAGTTTCCTGTGCCATCTCCAGCTCTCTAAATCCTGCAGGTTTAACTCCAGTCCTGGAGGGCTGCAATGTCTGCAGGTTTAACTCCAGTCCTGGAGGGCTGCAGTGTCTGCAGGTTTAACTCCAGTCCTGGAGGGCTGCAGTGTCTGCAGGTTTAACTCCAGTCCTGGAGGGCTGCAGTGATGTCATAGGCAGTGTTCCATCCCAGTGATGTCATCAGCAGTGTTCCTCCACAGCTCGCTGCGCCTGACTGATGAGCACGCAGGAATATCCCTCAAATGCTGCTCCTTTTTTCTGCCTTCATTCCTGCATGTGGAGGGTCTGAAACGGCCCGGTGCTTTCGTTAGCGCCTGGCGGCTGCGTTTCAGTAAGGGCTGATAACAGGATCATTACCTCAATAAGCAGATCCATTTCATCTGACGGCGGGATTCCGACCGCTATTTTTTCAAAATGCCATCCGAGGATTAATTGTGGAGGTGCCGGGGGACGGGGGGACGGGGGGATGGGGGGCGCTGATTCAGGGGGGATGTTATTTGCAGGTACTGCCTCCTCGTTTCCCACACGCGTGCCGTCTGTCAGGAGCCGTTTTATTTCTCCCCTCTGATGCTCCCAGACTGTTAAGTGGAGGAGCGACTGCTCTCAGTCAATACCTTCAAACCAATAAAACTAAGACTCCTTTTCCCTCACCTCCCTTGGGTAGTGTCCGCCCCCTTTTTCGTGCCCCGCCCCCGCATATTCTCTCCACCCACTTCTCTTACATTTGTTAATTTCTGTTTTACTTCCTGTCGTACTATTGTTTAATGAATGTTTTTAATTGGACTGTACTCAGCTGCAGGCAGACATAATCTCTGTAATATCATTAACGTAACAGCGGTCTCATCATACATCTATCTTTAAAGTTCTTTTCATGTCTGCCGTTCAAAGCACCTTCATATAAATAAAATAAGAAAACCAAACAAAACATCAGTTTAAACAACACAGAGGCAAATATGAGATGACAAATCAAAGCAAACAAAAATCAGGTTATGAATAAGAAATCAAAAGTAAGGGAGAGTGATAAAAGTGACAGGCATAAAAGTGCTTTTTTAAGTGCTTGGAAGACTTTGAACTTATATGTTCACAGCAGAGCATTCTACAATATGGACGCTGTGTGTGTGTGTGTGTGTGTGTGTGTGTGTGTGTGTGTGTGTGTGTGTGTGTGTGTGTGTGTGTGTGCAGTGTGTGAGTGTACCATTCTTATGTACTTTGTCTTGTAAGTCATTCTGGATAAGACCGTCTAACAAATGTTGTCAGTGTGTTAGAGTGCGTGTGTGTGTGTGGGGAGGGTCAGCTCTGCACTCTGATTGGTCAGGAGTAAATTCTGTGTGTTTCTCTGTACTCTGACTCTGTACTCACCTGTGTCTGTGAATTCTGATTGGCTCATGGTCACCTGTGTGTGTGTCTGTGAATTCTGATTGGCTCATGGTCACCTGTGTGTGTGTCTCTGTAGGTTCACGATGCGGCAGAACAGGGCTCAATGTTCGTGGGGTTTGTGCAGCAGGTTGCCATGGCGACGGCCATTTTGGGTCAGGGCGAAGGGGAGGAGCTGTCGCTCTCCCTTCACTCCAGCCCCTCCTCCTTCCTTCGGGAGGAACCCCACCTGAACCGGGACAACCCGGAGAACCAGCTCAGCCTCAACAACAATGACCAGGCCAAGAGTCCCAGCAACGACCGGGAAAAGAGTCCCAGCAACGACCAGGCCAAGAGTCCCAGCAACGACCGGGAAAAGAGTCCCAGCAACGACCAGGCCAAGAGTCCCAGCAACGACCGGGAAAAGAGTCCCAGCAACAACCGGGAAAAGAGTCCCAGCAACGACCAGGCCAAGAGTCCCAGTAATGACCGGGAAAAGAGTCCCAGCAACAACCGGGAAAAGAGTCTCAGGACGAGCTGGGCCAAGAGTCCCCGGAGCCCCACAGACCCACCCCAACCCAGCGCTCCCCTGGAGAGTGAGTGTGCAACCCTGTACCTCACACACACTCACCTTTTACACTCTCAATTTTGAAATGACTTCAACACCTTTACAAACAGGCAAGGCAGCCACCTCTCTCTCAGCTCAGCACTCTTTCAGCAGGAGTTTCACCCAGCTGTCCTGAAATGTGTCACTGCAAATGGCTAATCCCTCATTAGCCCCTGTGGGTTAATGAAGGTCTAACTGTCTAAATGTTAGCGTTGCTAATGTTAGCATTGCTAACATTTCACACTTTATCCATTTATACAGCTTACATTACACACATCCTCAGTTTCTGCAGATTTTTACATTTTATCTTTTTACACCATTTACTTGAACTCATGTCATCCACTTGTACAGCTCACATATTTTTAAAATATTATCCGTTTTTGCCGTGTAGCTCATTAGATATATATTTAGGTCATGCATATTTGTGAAGAGCACAAGGATGGCTGTGTTGCAACAGGGAATCAAACCTGCAACCCCTTCCTGTTGAGCTGCGGAAATCACACTGTCAGGGGAAGGTGGAGCGCTTCAGGCTCCTCCTGACTCAAACTCATTGATCGTCCCCGTGAACTTGAGCAAATGTTTGTTATTACTAAAATTAATAATAATTGTCATTTTAACCAGGTTAACTAGGATTAGTTACAGATACAGGAGGTTTTAAACTCAGTTTAGAAGCAGTGACCTCAGCTACAGGAAGCTGGACTCTGTAACAGGACTCTCTGCTGTTTTTGTGCTCTCAGGAGTGGAGCTGTTCTCCTTGTTTAACCACTTGGGGGCGCAGTCGGCAGACCCAGCTCGGTTCTACACGGTCCGGGTGCCACTGCAGCTGGTCTGGCAGGACGCCGTGGTAACGCAGGTGCAGGCCGGCTGGCTCGATCACATGACCCAGCACTTCAGCAGCGGGGCCTCGCTGGTGGACGGATATTTTCACCTGGGCAACCAGCACGGCAACGGTGCGCCAAACACCTCCAAATTCCGCTCAACGCATTCAAACACGGCATTGATCACAATCTGCCGAACACCGCCAAACGGAGCCAAACACAAACACAGCCAAACGGAGCCAAACACAAACACAGCCAAACGGAGCCAAACACACAGCATCTAACATGTCAAATGCTGCCAAACGGAGCCAAACACACAGCATCTAACATGTCAAACACTGCCAAACGGAGCCAAACACACAGCATCTAACATGTCAAACACTGCCAAACGGAGCCAAACACACAGCATCTAACATGTCAAACACTGCCAAACGGAGCCAAACACAAACACAGCCAAACAGGCTCACGCAAGGACCGCACACAGCTGATCTCATAAACACTCAGACACTGTGACACCACGAGAGGGAGAGGGAGAGTGTGAAGGAGAGGAATCTTGGTTTTCCTCTCTGTGGGGGCAGGGCGGGGGTGGAGTTTCGCTGTTGGGAGGGGGCTGAGCGTCAGAATGTTATTGGGCTTCTTTGCGTGTCTCATCTACACATCCCACTCACACGCACAGTGTGGTCGTCACGGCAACATTAAAGATTCATTTTATACGGCTCATGCAGCGGAACTCAATGCTCTGGTTGGGGGGGGACCGTGGTAATGGGGGGGTTACCGTGGTAATGGGGGGTCTCAGATACAGTGTTTTCAATCCTCCTCTACCCATGAGAGTGAACAGGCAACACTTCACTGACAGAAAGCAGGATGAGACATATCAGAAATGTATGCACACAGCACACAAAAACACACATCACACAAAAACACACAGCACACAAAAACACACAGCACACAAAAACACACATCACACAAAAACACACAGCACACAAAAACACACATCACACAAAAACACACAGCACACAAAAACACACATCACACAAAAACACACAGCACACAAAAACACACATCACACAAAAAACACACAGCACACAAAAACACACATCACACAAAAACACACAGCACACAAAAACACACAGCACACAAAAAAACACACATCACACACAAAAACACACAGCACACAAAAAAAAACACACATCACACAAAAACACACATCACACAAAAACACACAGCACACAAAAACACACAGCACACAAAAACACACATCACACAAAAACACACAGCACACAAAAACACACATCACACAAAAACACACAGCACACAGCAGCAGCTAGCCTGACCCGTAACGCACAGCTGTGTCCCGTCACCACAATGTGTTCAGCATTGGAGTTGTGCTTTAGGGCCTCCTGTTTGTGGGGTTGTTTCACACGTACAGTATCTCCACTTGGGACAGGAAGGAGTTAATGTGTTTATATTAATTATGTGTGTGGGGCGCAGGCAGAGCGCGGGTTTCTCGCGGTAAGATGCGGTGCGATACTAACCTGAGCGCTCCCAGTGTGCCGTAAGAGCTGACCTGTCTGTGGGTCCCCCCAGGCTCCAGCCAGTCTCCTCACCTCCGAACCTCCAAACCTCCGAACCTCCAAACTTCCCTCTGAAAAAGAGTCTCACTCATAATTCATGCTCAGTAAGGCTTAGAAGCACATTTTGTAACACTCACTTTTGATCCTTTTCTAATTACATAGAAATTATTTTCTGAAGGACTACATGTGTTTGAAGTTCTGTGGATCACAACTTCTGAAGCTGAGCGTCTCTACAGCCATGAAGCATTACGTTATGAATTATTTAAACAAAATGTTTTTATTAAGATTATTTTGGCAGTTTCATTTTTAAAGGCAACATTTCAGAACACAATTTCAAATGGCTTGCTATTTTAGTTTGTAACATGTTTTACAGATTCTTAGTGGTCTGAAAGTATTTTAATTTAATTCTGGGAGCATCTAAAGAGTCTGTATGATCAGGGCCCAAAATCCCGGATCCTCACCTGCACTAAGGCCCAAATGATCCTACCTGACCCATCAGAATCACCTGCACTAAGGCCCAAATGATCGTACCTGACCCATCAGAATCACCTGCAGACCGATGCATCTCACAGGTTAGGCTGCCCGGTCCTGGGGAGGTATGAGGAGAGAGCGCCATCATTTCTGTATAGTGAAACTAAACTGTATAAAAATAGCCTTTAATAAAAGTTGAGAAGCACTTTCGCTTCGCTGTTCCAAACATTATGGAGGGTGCTGTGTATTCTGAATATGAAACATGAATGTTATGCCAGAGGTAACAAATATACATTAATAATATGAATCTGTCCCATGTTATTGCATTATGTGGTAATTATGCTCATTATTGGATCTGAAAATATGAAAAAATGTGAAAATATGAGAATCTCCCCTAGGGGCGGGTCACTGAGCTGGCCTGAGTTACTGATATATTTACAGCATGAAATATTTAGCATTTCATTTTAGTTTAGGATATTGTTTTTGTGTCTGTGTGTGTGGGGGGGGAGGGGTTGTTTGGGTATGGTTTTTGGGTGTGTGTGGGAGGGGGGGTGTTTGGGTATGGTTTTTGGGTGTGTGTGGGAGGGGGGGTGTTTGGGTATGGTTTTTGGGTGTGTGTGGGAGGGGGGGTGTTTGGGTATGGTTTTGGGGGGTGTGAGTGCTGTATCTGAAGGGTAACCCCACTGTTGGGGCACAGGTGCGCCCCCAGAGACGGTGGAGAGTGTGTTCGTGTTTCAGGAGGGGGCGGAGTCAGACCCTCCCACAGTGTCCGCCTTCGATGCCATTGTGGTGGAGCAGTGGACCGTCATCCACGTGAGCCTTGTCCTGTGTAATAACCATGCAGTACATGTGCAATAAGCCTGCATATGTGTGTTATAAGCTGTTGATCTGCATGTCTTTTGCGTTTCAGAATTTGAACATGTCCAGTCAGTACAGGGAATGTAAAATGTGTGTGTTGTATGTGTGATATCTGTGTAATGTGCATGCGCTGGATGTGTATGTTTAATTACTGTCCGATGTGTGTGTAACACTCTTTTAGGGGGGTAAATTTGTGTGTCTCTGTGTTCAGGGGGTGCAGGTGAAGACCGACTACGTCCCGCTGCTTCAGTCCTTGGCTCTTTATGGATGGAGACTCACCTGTGTCCTCCCCACACCCATCGCTAAGTCAAACAGGTACCGCACCTGCATGTTTACCTGTACCTGCCCACTCACCTGCATGTTTACCTGTACCTGCCCACTCACCTGCATTCTCACTCTTCCATTCCCGCTCACCTGCATGTTTACCTGTACCTGCCCACTCACCTGCATTCTCACTCTTCCATTCCCGCTCACCTGCATGTTTACCTGTACCTGCCCACTCACCTGCATTCTCACTCTTCCATGCCTGTTCACCTGCATGTTCACTCTTCCATTCCTGCTCACCAGCTCTCTCATCTGCACCTGTTTTCTTACCTGCCCTCTCACCTGTACCTGCTCTCTGCTCTCACCTATGGAAGATAGGACAGGCTGTTCCTCCCTCATCCTGCTCCTCTCCTTCCTCTGTCTCTTTGGGTGCTGCAGGTGTGTCTGTGTTAGTTGCTGTATGCATGTCCATAAATGCAAATACACAGATCAGTATGTCTGTGAATGTAAAGCAGAGGTGAATGTAAATGAATGTAAAGCAGAGGTGAATGTAAAGCAGAGGTGAATGTAAAGCAGAGGTGAATGTAAATGTGAATGCAGAAGTAGCTGAAGATGTAAAGTGAAGGTCTGTTTGCTGCATTAGGCCTGCTAGGCCTGTATTTGGGGGGGGTCCCACTGAGCCCCTGGAGGAGGGGGGGCGCACCCTGCTCTTAATTACCTCAGAGTCCTTGTTTTGTCTTTTTTATTTCTGCTCATTTAAATTCGTCACTGAGGGTTGTGTGTTTGACCTTCGCTAGAGTTGAATCGCACTGCAGTTATTTGTCACTAATTATCTAAATGGACTAATTAAGCACAGGGAGGTTAGGGTGCACATGGAGCCCCCTGGAGTTTAGTTTGACCCCCTGTATTACCCCCCCATCCCCCAAACATGCACCTGCCCAAGGTCATAGAAAGGTCACAAAGGAGGAGAATCACCTATTAAAATGTGAGGCAAAGTGTGTGTGTTTGTGTGTGTGAGTGTGTGTGTATGTATGTGGGTGTTTGTGTGTGTATGTATGTGTGAGTGTGTGTGTGTGTGTGTGTGTGAGTGTGTGTGTGTGTAAGAGGTTTAGTGTGTGTGTGTATGTGTGTGTGTGAGTATAAGTGTCTGATGTTTTTCTCTCGTGCAGTGATGGAAGTTTGTCCACCAAGCAGGTCTTGTTCCTCCAGCGACCATCCTGAACCGCAAAAAGAGAGAGACCAAGGTACTCACTCACACTTTCTCACACACATTCACACATGCATGCATTTTCACACACACACACACACACACACACACACACACACACACACACACACACACACACACACACACACACACAAACCCTCTTACATACACTGCTGGATAACCCCAAAGAAAGCAACTGTACACACACAAAAATGATGTGTGTGCATGCGCCTGAGTTTGTGTGTGTGTGTGTGTGTGTGTGTGTGTGTGTGTGTGTGTGTGTGTGTGTGTGTGTGTGTGTGTGTGTGTGTGTGTGTGTGTGTGTGTGTGTGTGTTTGGGTGTGCTCATATGGTCTATTCATTGTGTGTTTCAGAAATTGAGTCTGAGCTCAAAGAACAAATCCAGCAGAAACGGCACAAAGGGTGTAGCACCACCAAAGAACAAATCCTCTGAGACAGAACCGCCCAAAACCAGTCAGACAGAACCGCCCGAAACCAGTCAGACAGAACCGCCCAAAACCAGTCAGACAGAACTGCCCAAAACCAGTCAGACAGAACCGCCCGAAACCAGTCAGACAGAACCACCCAAAACCAGTCAGACAGAACCACCCGTAACCAGTCAGACAGAACTGCACAAAACCAGTCAGACAGAACCGCCCGAAACCAGTCAGACAGAACTGCCCCAACCTGCGGAAATAGTGCTGCCCCAAACAGAGGAGACAGTCCTGTTCAAAATGGATGAAACAGCCACGCCCAAGACTGAGGAGACAGCCCCCCCCACAACGGGCACAGAGAGAGAGGCATGGGGTGAACGAAGGACGATGGAGGAGATAAAGAGAAGAGCGGAGAGAGAGGAGAGCGAGAGAGTGGGCAGGAAGAACGACAAGAACAGGCAGAACGAGAGGGAGAAGAGGGAGAGAAAAATGGAGGGAGAGGTGGAGGAGAGAGAGGGCGGGGCACGGAGTCTGGGGGATGTCCCTATGAAGCTGAACCTGCAGGGCTGGGCGGGGCCAGGGGGTGGAGTCAGCCAGACCATCAGGGAGGAGCATGAGGGAGAGCTGATAGAGGGTCCAATCACTGAACAGCAGGGAGGAGTGGCCAGTGACGGACAGGGAGAATCAACCAACGAGGGCCATGGGAATGTAGAGGTGGGTGGGGCCATTGAGGGTGTGAATTTGGAATGCTCTGCACAAAACCATTTGTGCTGACCCCACCCTCTGTGGAAGGCTCCGCCCACTCAGCTGGGAGACCCGCCCACACACCTGAGGGGCATGGCCCTGTGAGTATTAAAAAGCGATAAGCCACTCAAAGCCATAAAAACATTCCTAAGGTATGTGAAAAGACCCGATCAGACACTGTGGGGCCTGTGGAGATCAGAGTTATGTGTTGTACAGGTCGTTACTGTGAGGTATCAGGTCGTTACTGTGAGTCATCAGGTCGTTACTGTGAGTCATCAGGTCGTTACTGTGAGGTATCAGGTCGTTACTGTGAGTTATCAGGTTGCTGTGGGGTATGCAGTTTTTCCCAGGACATGTCACTGGTGTGAAAGAGCAGAACGAGATGCAGTCCCGAGGAGCTGCTTCACCCCAGACCCTCAGCTACTGCCCCGCCCTCCCCCCCCTCTGCTCCCCTCTGCCCCCCCCCCCCCCCTCTGCTCCCCCTGCCCTCCCCTCTGCTCCCCTCTGCCCCCCCCCCCCCTCTGCTCCCCCCGCCCTCCCCTCTGCTCCCCCTTGCCCTCCTCTCTGTCCCGCCCTCTCCGCTTCTCACAGGCCTTCTCTAGCAAACGCACCTCCTCATTTTACTGAAAGAAAAACCCACACAGCTGAGAGGGAGAGCGCTGGAGTATTACAGGGGACCGGTCCAGAAAACCACCCTTCACAGACCAGCTGCACACTTTCCCCAGCATATCAACTTTCAGACATGGTTCATTGTGCAACTGTGTTTCCAAACTGCAGACTGGGACACAGAGCTGAGGAAACTGGAACGGGGTACGGGGCGGTGGGGGGCATCTGCCTCCTGAGCCCACAGAATGGGTACAGTAGTGTGTGTGTTTGGGAGAGGTGAGATCGCTCTTTATATTTCTGTCGTATTTAGAGGAAGCAGATTGTTGTGTCTCACCTGTTTATGTGCATAATTAAGATACATATCAATGGTGTGATTAAAAAAACTGTGGCTTCTTTTCAGGAAACTTTCTCTTATTACATTATATTGGACAGGATTTAGTCTGGTGGTGTTTTGAATAAACCTCATTAGTCACAGAGAATGTTGAAATATTGGTGATGCACTTCTGATTTCTCTGGCTTTCTGTTTCTTGTTTTCTGATTGACAAATTGCAGAAATGGAAATGTTTTTTTTTTTTTTTTTACACCATAGAGTGTTTTCCCTGTGATAAGTGTTTCACTGTTATAACTTATTTAAAACTGTCATTGAGCATCTTAGTGTACAAGGATGTGAAAGAGAGCAGAAATTTAGCACTATTTTATTACTTTATTATGATGTCACAGTACTGATGATGTCACAACAGTGTTTATTGAAGAGTAGCATGGGGGTACATGACAATAACTTTCACACCTATACATGCACATACACACACACACACACACACACACTCACAAACAAACACACTCATGTATACAGACACTCACACACACTCACACACAAACACTCCTGCCAGACATTTAACCCACATGAATATTTAATATTAATATCATGAATATTTCTGACAGACTCCACTGCAGTTGTGTTTGTGATCGCTGCTCTCAGTCTTGCTGTTGAAATGCTGTAATGACAGCAGTAATACTGGCTGGGCTGAAACTGCAGGTCAATCAGCCGCTGTCACAGTCTGCCACTGAGTGAAACAGCCAATCACGTGCTGCTGTGATGTGATGTAACGGTGATGTCATCCACATTTACTCCCGTGCTGTATCTCTCTGTGTTCCGCCTGCTCCCTGAGAACTTGAATCAGGTGGAAAGCTGGCTTTGCTTCTCCTGTGGCTCTCGCTGTCCTGGTCCACTCTCCGATTAAACATGGCTGCTGAATTCAAGGCTCTCCTGCGTTGTGCTGTTTCCTGTTCCTGTTCAGGAGGCTCTGTGTTCAGCGTTTGGTGATGTGCAGAAATGAATCATGTGATTACAGGTGATGCCTGAGAGACCGGCCAATGGGATGGCACCAAAACTGCGACATCACAGAACAGTGCCACCACCCAACCAATCACCTTCCTGTTCTGTCTCAGGGGACAGGGTACATTACATGGCCCCTCTCATTTTATAGAGACACTCAGAACACTGTTTGTCTAACAATAATACCTCATTATAATACATGTCCAAAGTTGACTGTCAATACAGGATGCTAATCAGTGCTAACTGCTAACCTTACAAAATTTGAAGCTGGATATTTATTTTACCCAAAGTTATTATGGCTATTCCCCTTCTGGGAATCAAACCAGCAATCTCTAGGTCATAAGCCCAGCTCCTAACCATGTACCCTATGATGTAAATTTGGCCACACCTCCCTCATGAATACAAATAAACTGACAACGCAGAACATTTTTGTTGGATAAAGCCAAAGGAAATGGCGTTTTTTTCTTTGCCAAGTAAGTAGAATCTGCAGTAAGTGGAAAACCCACAATGGCTGCAATTGAGCCGACAGGAAGTCGACCCACACTGAGCGAATTACACAGGAAGTGACCTTCAATTTATGTCTAGACAGTGCTTATTACCGTTCCCATGGCAACAGATGAAAACAGTCTGAAATAGTTCTTGTGATAGACAAACCTCTTACATGAAAGCGCTGTGTTGTCTCTCTCCTGCAGAGTCATGACCAGGGCCAGTCTCTCTTCTGACAGAGTTAATGTGCCCCGCCCCTGCGTGACCGTTAAGACTCCCAGCTTCCTGCTGGCCTCCCTCACTGACGCTGAATCTGGAGAACACGTCATTTTCGCTGCATTCATTGTGCTTGCAACTCACAGCTGAGGAGTGTGAACTGTTGGCTGTGATCTAATCTTCGGCTTATACAGCAAATTTGGTTAGCTAATTAGCAAACTGATCCGGGGTAATTAGTAATTAAAGAGAACTGCACACACACACACACACACACACACACAGAGGAACGGCGTCTGCGGCGTTTAATTAAACAGTGCTCATGAGGTCTGGTTTGGCATCAGCACTGGCACACCTCTCCATCTGCCCAAGCCCTCTCATTAACCCTGTCCCCAGCCCCGCTGAGACACGCTGCCATCTGCTGGACTCTGCAGGAACACATTTATTATTTTTGACACCTGAACCTGGAGTTAAACCAGAGTGCAAGTTTCAGGAGGATGGGAGACGAGTGAACACACAGACCACTTCATCACAGACCAGCTGAATTCCTCCCGTCCCCAATAAAAACGGAGCTGGCAGTGTGTCTGACAGTTTGGTGCCATAAAATTAAAAAAGTTTATTCTCTCCAACAGCATATTCTTACACATATTTCCACAGAAATATATTCTTACACAAACACTCACAGGAAAATAAAACAAACCTGTCTTAAAATGGCATACTTTCACCATTAGTTTCCGCATTACATTTTTTTAAAACCACAGCTGATTAAAATAAAAATAAGACAGACAGTCCTGCGCAGAGCCTCTAGTGTTCCAGCAGGCCTGGAGGAGCCCAAACGCACCGCTGCCACACTCCTGGGGCTGCCACACACCTAGGGCTCAACCCTGGGACTGCCACACTCCTGGGGCTGCCACACACCTGGTGCTGCCACCCACCTAGGGCTCAACCCTGGGGCTGCCACACTCCTGGGGCTGCCACACTCCTGGGGCTGCCACACTCCTGGGGCTGCCACACACCTAGGGCTCAACCCTGGGGCTGCCACACTCCTGGGGCTGCCACACACCTAGGGCTCAACCCTGGGGCTGCCACACTCCTGGGGCTGCCACACACCTGGTGCTGCCACACACCTAGGGCTCAACCCTGGGACTGCCACACTCCTGGGGCTGCCACACTCCTGGGTCAGGACGAACCTCTTAAAAAGCCTCCATCAGTCAGTTATGTAACTATATATATATATATAACTAAGGTATGTGCATCGCAAGTCAAAATTAAACAATGACATGCAAGAAAAAAAAAACATGACAGTTTTGCATCTTCAAGTGTTGATCCCAGAGAACTGAACCAGAGTCTAAAAGCTAACCAGGCAGGTAGCTTCATATTCTGGGAGTTTTTGCTGTTGGAAATAAAACATTCCAATCTGACATCCCTCTATGGACATAAGCAAAGGCCTGGATCGGGTGCAGAGAGTCTTAAAACTACATTTACCAGACTCTACAGACTCAACTATGACATCATCACTATGAGCCTGATAAACTGATCAGTGCATATTTTGCAGAGTTTGACGGGTTGGAGTCACAGCTATGACCAGTTGCAGTCCATCCGTGAGCTGCCTAACCGTGAATATTAATAAACGGTAACATGGCTCGGTAAAGTCCTGAAGCCGACCCGACCCACACAGAGCAGGATGGGAGGAGGGCAGTATGAGAGCACCGGGCTGCTGAACACAATCTGCCATCAGGATCTCTGAGCTGTGCGTTTCCCCACAGCAGGTGAAAGGTCAGGAGGTGAAAGGTCATGTTGAATCCTGCTTCCCTGGTAACATAATAACGTTCTTAAATGACTACTCGAGATGAGAGGTCAGTAGAACTACATGGTTTGTTATTGTATGTGATGTTTTCCTGCATATGTAATCATTGGACTTCTCTTACAAACCTGTTTTATTATTTAATGTTCACATGATGATGAGATAAAAGTATTGTACATATTATCACAGGAAAATAAATGTTGTGCGTGTTTGAGAAGAGGAAAGACTAAAGAAGGACCGGAGGGAGGCATAACAGCAGGCCTGAGGCACCATGGTCCAGTGGGCGGTTGCCCCCAGCAAAGCGAGGCATGTGCGTTCAGCTACCGGCCTGAGAGAGTGGGGGGCCTAGCACAGCGACCTGCAGAGAGTTCAGCTGGTGGGGGGTTGGGTGGGGGCGGCTACCACCACTTCTCGAACAGTATCCTGTCACGTGATAGGCCGAGGTGTTGCAGTTGCCGGGAGACGCTCTCGATCATAGGCGGCGGCCCGCACAGGTAGCACACTGTCTCCCGCTCTCCATTCCGCCCCAGACGCTCCAGGTGATCCCTGAGAACCTGGTCCGATATCCTGCCACCTGCACAGACAGGTAGACAGGTGTACAATAAGAGCGTACACAGGTGCACACCAGTCTCACAAACAGTCCTGTATGTAACTATCTCCCACCAGAACCTCTACATTAACAGTTTGGCTGTTTACATCGTGCTAAATTTGGTAATAGGGTTATAACATAGCTGTGCTGCTCACCGCTGACGAACGGTCGCAGCTCGGGGTCGATGTCCTCATTCTGCCGGGTGAGGTGGAAGTCGCAGGAGAACTTTCCAGGGAACTCACGACACGCAGCGATGATAGACCTCTGGACAGAGAGACAGGGATGGACAGAGAGATCAGCCTGCGCAGCCCTCACTCTCCACAGGGGGGCGCCATTCACACAGTCTGGCTCACATAGATAAGCAGTACAAAAATAAGTGCTGCATTCTTTTGTTCAAATCCACACTCATTCCACAGGGTGGCGCTGTTCACACAGGTGGGTCCTGATGACCTCGGGCGGCCGAGATAATAACCTTGAACAGCAGGTCGTCGGCACTCTTGGCGCTGTAGCAGAGCTGAACGGTGCCAGGTTCGTAGCCCCGGCCTCCGGCCAGAAGGTGGCGTTGGAGGTCAGCAGCGTGCAGCAGGATGGAGTACAGCGGGTTTATCCCCACCCCTCCCGCCACCAGCAGCAGATCCACCGGCCCACCCGATGGGGCGGGATCAAAGAAGAAGTCCCCGCCCACCCGGAGTTCCACCTCTGAATCCAGCGTGCACTGAGGGAGAGAGAGGGAGGGAGGGAGGGAGGGAGTGGAAGAAAAAGAGGTGGAGAGAGAAGAAGGGACATACAACACAGTCAGGAGATGTGTTTTTAACTCTTTAACATTGCTTAACCTATGAATGGGCTCTGTAGAGACAGCGTTCTCGGGGTACCCCACACTCACAGTGCGGTGTATCCAGTGTGCAGGGGGGTGGGCGCTGTACTTCACCGCCAGCTCGATCACACCCTCTCTGCGCAGCAGGGCGGGGCTGGAGCAGATGGAGAACCCCCCCACCTTCTCCAGGCCTGGGATAAAGAAGTCCACCCTGAGACACAAACCAAAAACATTAACTAAATATGCACACACTCAGTCATTAACACACACACACTCACAATCTCACACATTCACACACTCTCACACACTCTCACAATCTCACACAATCTCACACACTCTCACACAATCTCACACACTCTCACGCACTCTCACGCACTCTCACACACACTCTCACAACCACCCAGTGACATTAACCAAACACATTAACTAAATACACACATACACACATACACACACACTCACACACTCACACACTCACACTCACGCACACTCACACACACACTCACACACTCACACACACACTCTCACACACACTCTCACACACTCTCACACACACACTCACACACACACACTCACACACTCACACACTCACACACCAGTGATATTAACCAAACAGACATTAACTAAAGCAGAATCGCTCACAGACCAAAAATGACTTTTGTCAACAAAGTTAAAACTGTAAATTACTGGAGCACTACCCAGCCTTTCAGCCATGTCCATTCACAGTCTGTACAGACAGTGTTCTGTTTCCGATTGATCCTTTTTAGGGGAATCCTGGCCTGTGTCAGCGGTTACGAGGCACCGTGTCCAGAAAGTCACTCACCACTGTCCGGCTTTGAAGGAGAAGTCCGGATGAGGGACCGACAGACGCAGCCGCCTCACTGAGTCTGTTTCACTCATGATCCCACATACTTTAGCAGGGAAGATACTCTGCAAACACACACACACACACACACACAGACACACACATTACATCTGTCAGTGACATCATCAAAAAGCACCTGGACCACAGATTCTTTAAACTGTCCAGATCCTCAACTCCACTACTCTCTGTCCCTTTACTACAACTATCCTGTTGGTGGAGGGTGTCCCTGGTGCTATACTCCACCGCTAAAGTACTGTGCGTGGTCAAAGCCCTTATTACATCCTCATACTTCCTGTAAGGATTATTAAGAACGCTGAGGACTGGGTGAGTGTGTAGAATTTTTACCCTCATTCCACATTCCGCATTCCACATTCCACTACAATCACCATAGATGATAAAATAACAGTGATAAAAGATGGGTCTGATTCTAGGTTTAAGGAAAGACATTCTCTGTTATGATCACACATTCAGACTAGCTTTATGGTAAAGTAGGAGATGAAGGTTTGTGGTGTGTCCAGCTTGCATGAATCTGGCATTTACAGACTCAGATCCTACATTCCCACATTAACTCATGGACTCCACTACTAAACAGATCTTTAATTAAACCCTGATTACATTCTGTTTCCTGGAAATTTAGTTTCCCGAGAAAACACATTTCCAGAGACTTCAGTTCAATTAAAATTGCACAAAATCCTTTCTTTCTTCTGCCCTTTGAATCAAATGTATTTCTCACTCACAGTCACTTATCACAAAAAAACCGTGTGGAACAATATACTTGGAGTTGTGACTCAAAATTGAAAACATTTCGACTGGTCAGCGAAAACATGGAACACAAAAAAAGCACCGAAACACTGATGGGTCAAAGGTCACTTTCCTCTGCTGGGCCAAAGTCTTTTTAGAGCAAACATAATTCGCTGTGAAATGAACTGTCATTTCAAAAATATCAAATTGAAGAGGGACATTCATACTGCAAAGCATGAACACAGAAACGATCAGACTCACCATTTGTCTGGAGTTGGTGGCTGTTCTCTCTAGATGGTCCGTTTTTCTTCTTGACGTCATTTTTCTGAAATGAAGAGAAGTGAAATGTCCTTTGGTTAATCTTCACGCCTGGGAAACCACCACTTTTGACTTTACATTCCTAAACATTTATAGAAAAAAGACCGTTGGCTAGTTGTCTCAGATAAGATTTCATTGAACAAATCTAGATGCTAGTTTTAAAAGTGTCACCTCGCTGTCAGCTACATTAAACCCCAGGCGCGTAAAGCATGCTCTGGTGTGTGACGACTTTTCCAGGCGACGTTATTCACCAGAGTATATGACCAACTGGCCGGAACAAGGATACCCAAAAAACCCTATTTCCGCAGCACAATGACGACCGTGAGCACCTGACAGACACAATACGGTTCTGTTCGAGAGGACAATCACCTTGTGACCGGCAAGCGACACAATGGGAACGGCCGGAGCAGACCAGATGGACGCTGAGCCGAGAAGCTTCCAACGACCTTCACCCAACACCGCGCCGTCATCGCGGAGGCTCGGAGCTCCACAGCTGGCCCAAACAGGAGACCCGATCTAGGGTAAAGGGGTGATTCATTAACATGTGAGCAATCAAAATTTAACACTCTCTACCACATGCATGCGTGTCCGTTATGTCAGTGGATCTTCAATACATTATCTCTCAACCCAGTGCTGGAAATGTAATTACGAACTAAGTCCATTTCAGCACAAATACCTGCGAACCTGGAAGCGATGACAGGAGCGTATGGTTCATTCCTCACTACTGTCTGTGATTCTGTATCGGTGGCTAAATGGGATAACAGCTACGTTGACTTTCAGTTAGCTGGATATGTAACCGGCTCGCTTTCACTCCGCTACAGGGCAGCTGCCACTAGCTAAGTAGCCCCATAAAATGTTGTCCAGAGGAAGCAGCTCGCTGTGAAGCCGTCCGCATAGACTGTTAGATAATGTAACGTTAGGATAACTTTAATAAATGACAGTTAGCAGTAGCCTCAGGAATCATGCCTCTAAACCAACAATATAGCTATCAAACATCTTCTTAACCTTGACAGTCATTAATGCTGTTAGTTACTATATCCTACTGGTTAGCCAAATAGTTAGCGATTCATAACAGCCGCTGAGCTAGCTAGAATACATAACCACTGAAGAGGGCAACTCAGAACTGCGCTAAGTGGCTAAACTGCTAACCTTATCTGCCCGACCGCCCTTTCCCCACGCGAAGCAGCAAGCTTGTCAGTCGGTTGCCTTTTTCAAACTATGACAACGACATCTTACCGAAAAAGAAATGCAGTACGTTATTCTTCATATGAACTTCATTGTAGCAGTTAGGTAACCTTCCTCTCATGTGAAAACCTTTTCTGACACTTTGACCCCGGAAGTATTCCTGCTGCAGGAGGCCGGTATGACGAAAAAGGGGAGAGTCTGCCCCTTCAGCCGTCCCCAGAAGAACAAAACACACCCTGTGAATGTGCGGAATGTAGCTCACGGCTGTTGATGCCTTGTTAGAGCGTTGGGAAACGTACGTAGAGGAATACAAAACGGTTCATCTGTATTTATTTTTGCTACTCAGTACCTTTTCAATGGCAATGAAGACTACTCTTTTCAATGCTTTACTTTGTGCTTTAATTCTGAGTACAGTAAACACGTGACCGCTAAGATCCAACCCAAAATGACACACATCACATGTACATGAATTTACAGACATATCCTCGTCTATGACTGTCACATTTTTCTTACATTTAAACTAAACATATGAAAGTATGTGATTGATTTATGAGCATAAACAAATGCACAAACAAGTTAAAGTCCAACAGATACATAACTTTCAGCTTCACATGAGCAAAATTAATGTTCAAATATTGCTTCATCCTATCATTTCAAATGTGCAGAAACAAAAACATAATACGTATGTCACAGTAAAGTTTGGTATACAACTTTCATTTCTATAGTTAGGAGTTTTTGTAAATGTCTGATTTCAGTATTCAGTATATTTCTGGCTGTGTGAACACCAGTATAGGGACACTGTAAGGTGCAGACAGGAGCATTTTATTATTGTGATTTATGTATCCATGTGAGCGCTGTGACAGTGAATATGCTGCTATTACCAGGATCTACAGCTCAGCCTCACTGTCACCAAAGATCCACTCCACTCTTCCTGACAGCTCCCAGCTACACGTTACACCCTGTAAGTTTAAACTGGTGTTGCTAAATGAGCCCAGTCAGAAAGAACATCTCAGTGGAGGTATTTTCACTGGAGCGTTCTGACTATCCCTTCAAAATTTCCCCCGTATCATGACATATCTTCTTGCATATGTCATGTCAAATCTCTCATTAAATGAGTGTGTCTTTCCTTCACAAAATTCACATTAATGGAATGGGTGCAGCTCATGTCTGGAGTTCTGGTGAGGGAAACAGCTGTTTGGTAAATGTGCTGTTATTACCAACTCCTCCACTAGGTGGTGTCACGTGATCATGTCTGTCTGGTCTGTGAGGGAGGTGACTGCTGTGTGGGCTGTGGCAGAGGAATGGTCTGTTGTCTTTAGCTTACAGTTTTTACACAGCTTTTCATTAACAGACCAAGGCAAACACTGAGCCACTTCAGGACACAGTAGCAAGTGACCCATGGGAGTTGAGCTCACAACCTACAGTTTACAAGTCCACTCCCATAACTATTACACTGGAGGGCGGTCCAGCAGAGGAGTGTGGAACACACAGATTCTTGGTCCAGATGTTCTAGAACTGAAGCATGATGCCATGGTTCCACTTGCAGGTAGCGTTTGAATTTGAGCGAAGGTTCCATGTTCCATGTTGGTGGGAAGGATGGAACCTTTCAGACAAAATCCAATAATTCCTTTCCCAGCAAGATGGCGGCCACTTTGAAGGTGGAATTGTGTTTTTCTCTCAAGAGCTTTGAGAGAAAAGAGTTTTATTGAAACTTGCTCTTAAAAACAAACTTTTTAAAATGTAATGTAAGTCTTTACATAAATGCCTTGTTTGTGCATTGTTTGAATGTGTTCAGTGCCTGGATGTGTACATCATGGTGTGAAGAGGGCTGTATAAAAATAAAACTGATTGACTGATTTAGAGATCTGTCCAGAAGTTTGGCCAGTCCGGTCCTCTCTGTGTCTGTGTCATTAGCCCCGCCCTGTGACCCCGTCCTGCAGCTACGCCCAGCTCAGGTGCCCCTCGGTGCCACCAGCTGGTCAAAGTGCCAGTGCTGGCGCGGGTCCGAGCTGCAGGGCCTGAGGTACAGCCCTCGGTCCGTCGCCGTCACATTCTGCGCTCCACCACGCCCACCTGCCACGCCCACCCCGCCCAGCACAGCCTCAACACAGCGCTCCGTCAGCACGTGGACCAGCTGCCCCCCTTTCTGGAGAGAAGCAGAACAACATCACTGTTACTATTGCTATTGTTTTTGTTATTATTGTTCGTAGTAGTAGTATTATTACCATGGCCCTGAGGTCCTCACCTTCACCATCCTCCACTGCTGGCTGCTCTGGGTCTGGCGTTTGGGGGTGCAGGGGGAGAGGACCACCCGCCCCCGCTGCTCATCCCAGCACAGCCGCCCCATCGGCCCCCAGCGAATCTCCATCACAGAGTTCAGCTCACAGTGCTGCAAGAGAGAGAGAGGGAGAGCACTGACTGCAACAACACTACAGCACTGACCGCTAATGCTACAGCACTGACCATTTTAACACTACAGCACTGACCGCTAATGCTACAGCACTGACCATTATATCACTGCAGCACTGACCACTAATGCTACAGCACTGACCATTATATCACTGCAGCACTGACTGCAATAACACTGCAGCACTGACCACTAATGCTACAGCACTGACATTATAACACTACAGCACTGACCACTAATGCTACAGCACTGACATTATAACACTACAGCACTGACCGCTAATGCTACAGCACTGACCAATGAACTCAGGTGGAGGTGTAGGGTAGTGCAGATGCACTCAGATTTAGTGTTGTGCAGGTGTGCCATACCTGGTTGCCGTTGCCACTGCAGGGTCTAATGTCCATGGCCCCGCCCCCCGGAGCCCACACTGTCTTGTAATCTGCACAATACCCAGTTCCAACATTGTACAGCTTCAAACATACACCATCACAAAATATATTAATATCACACAGCTACAAACATACACCATCACAAAATATATTAATATCACACAGCTACAAACATACACCATCACAAAATATATTAATATCACACAGCTACAAACATACACCATCACAAAATATATTAATATCACACAGCTTCAAACATACACCATCACAAAATATATTAATATCACACAGCTACAAACATACACCATCACAAAATATATTAATATCACACAGCTTCAAACATACACCATCACAAAATATATTAATATCACACAGCTACAAACATTACCCATCACAAAATATATTAATATCACACAGCTTCAAACATACACCATCACAAAATATATTAATATCACACAGCTACAAACATACACCATCACAAAATATATTAATATCACACAGCTGCAAACATACACCATCACAAAATATATTAATATCACACAGCTACAAACATTACCCATCACAAAATATATTAATATCACACAGCTTCAAACATACACCATCACAAAATATATTAATATCACACAGCTTCAAACATACACCAACACAAAATATATTAATATCACACAGCTTCAAACATACACCATCACAAAATATATGAATATCACACAGCTACAAACATACACCATCACAAAATATATTAATATCACACAGCTACAAACATACACCATCACAAAATATATTAATATCACACAGCTTCAAACATACACCATCACAAAATATATTAATATCACACAGCTTCAAACATACACCATCACAAAATATATTAATATCACACAGCTTCAAACATACACCATCACAAAATATATTAATATCACACAGCTGCAAACATACACCATCACAAAATATATTAATATCACACAGCTACAAACATACACCATCACAAAATATATTAATATCACACAACTTTAAACATAAATTGTCAATATTACAGAAGCATCACATATTATTACCATCACACAGTTCTGGGAAAATAAAAACACTGTAATATATTATGACACAAAATTAGTTGTATAAAAATCACATTTCATAATCATATTCTATTGCTTTGTATTAACCACATACAAGAAAAACAAAATTATTAAAAAAATCACAATTTATACACTCAGTCCACACACTAAACCAGAGAGACTGAGACCAGTCTACTGTAACCCACATGGGACAATTGAAGTCAGGCTAATGTAAATGTGTGTGAAAGACTGTAACTAATGTAACCTGTGCGTATTAGTGGCTACTGCACTCTCTCATTTAAACCCTTTAGTTTTTGTTCCTTTAGTTTCCTTTTACAGCTGAGTGCCTCAGCTAATGACAGCCTGATGTGAGCCAATTTCAGCTTAAGTGGACATTACTAAAAGCACAATGACAGAGAGAAAGAATGAGGCAGACAGAAACACAAGGAAAGAGCAAGCTTTGTTTTATGGTGTGAAAGAGTGGAGTTGGCTGCTTTTGAGGTACAGGGTGGCAGCAGTTATTGGGCTGGGTTGTGTTTTTGAGGTACAGGCTCAGAGAGGTTGTGTTTTTGGGGTGCAGGACTGAAGCGTGGCTCACCTCTCCGGACAGTCCGGGTCGGTCCTGTGGGACGTACAGGTCCGGGACAATGTTGGACAGGAACCACTGGAAGCGCTGACAGCCCAGTCTCTGCCTCAGCCTGACTCTGTCTGTGCAGTTACAGCTTTCAGCCTACAGGAGTAAGAGGGTTACACAGTCAGCACACACACACACACACACACACACACACTCACTCACTCACACTACACACACACACTCACTCACACTACACACACACACACACTCACTCACTCACACACACACACACACACTCACTCACTCACACTACACACACACACTCACTCACTCACTCACACTACACACACACACACACTCACTCACTCTCACACACACACAAGCACACTCACGCACACTCACTCACACTACACACACACACACTCACTCACTCTCACACTACACACTCACTCACTCACACTACACACACACACTCACTCACTCTCACACTACACACACACACACTCACTCTCACACTACACACACACTCACTCACTCTCACACTACACACACACACTCGCTCACTCTCACACTACACACTCACTCACACTACACACACACACTCACTCACTCTCACACTACATACACACACACTTACTCACTCACTCTCACACTACACACACACACACACATTTTCACACTCACTCACACATATACACACACACATACACACCTGCTGTATGAAGTAGGCCACAGTGTCACGTTTGTAGAAGATGGGTTTATAAGCCTCCAGCCAGGTTTCTGCCAGACGGATCTTGTTCCTCTCCACAACATCGTCATCAGGGAGCTGGTAGGTCATGTGACTTCGTTCCAGGTGTCCTACGCGTGAACACGGCACCACCTCCATGGCCCCCCCGCACAGCCACACCTGAGGAGGGGGCAAGGGGGAGAACGATCCAGCTCCCAAACCACAGACTCCCCCACACCCCGTGTCTAATGCACAAACTTAATTTCAACATTTCTTTTCAGTTTCAATGATATTATAATTCTCTTTGTGCAGAGAGAGAAAGAACACAATAATGTGCCATTCAGCCCAGGGAGAACCTGAGACAGGTTCTTACCCAAACAGAGAGAGAGAACCTGAGACAGGTTCTTACCCAAACAGAGAGAGAGAACCTGAGACAGGTTCTTACCCGGACAGAGAGAGAAAACCTGAGACAGGTTCTTACCCGGACAGAGAGAGAGAACCTGAGACAGGTTCTTACCCAGACAGAGAGAGAGAACCTGAGACAGGTTCTTACCCGGACAGAGAGAGAGAACCTGAGACAGGTTCTTACCTGGACAGAGAGAGAGAAGCTGAGACAGGTTCTTACCCAGACAGAGAGAGAGAACCTGAGACAGGTTCTTACCCGGACAGAGAGAGAACCTGAGACAGGTTCTTACCTGGACAGAGAGAGAGAACCTGAGACAGGTTCTTACCCAGACAGGAGAGAGAGAAACTGAGACAGGTTCTTACCCAGACAGAGAGAGAGAACCTGAGACAGGTTCTTACCTGGACAGAGAGAGAGAACCTGAGACAGGTTCTTACCCGGACAGAGAGAGAGAACCTGAGACAGGTTCTTACCTGGACAGAGAGAGAGAACCTGAGACAGGTTCTTACCCAAACAGAGAGAGAGAACCTGAGACAGGTTCTTACCCGGACAGAGAGAGAGAACCTGAGACAGGTTCTTACCCGGACAGAGAGAGAGAACCTGAGACAGGTTCTTACCCAAACAGAGAGAGAGAACCTGAGACAGGTTCTTACCCGGACAGAGAGAGAGAACCTGAGACAGGTTCTTACCCGGACAGAGAGAGAGAACCTGAGACAGGTTCTTACCCAAACAGAGAGAGAGAACCTGAGACAGGTTCTTACCCAAACAGAGAGAGAGAACCTGAGACAGGTTCTTACCCAGACAGGAGAGAGAGAACCTGAGACAGGTTCTTACCCGGACAGAGAGAGAGAACCTGAGACAGGTTCTTACCTGGACAGAGAGAGAGAACCTGAGACAGGTTCTTACCCAAACAGAGAGAGAACCTGAGACAGGTTCTTACCTGGACAGAGAGAGAGAACCTGAGACAGGTTCTTACCCGGACAGAGAGAGAGAATCTGAGACAGGTTCTTACCTGGACAGAGAGAGAGAACCTGAGACAGGTTCTTACCCGGACAGAGAGAGAGAATCTGAGACAGGTTCTTACCCGGACAGAGAGAGAGAACCTGAGACAGGTTCTTACCTGGACAGAGAGAGAGAACCTGAGACAGGTTCTTACCCAGACAGGAGAGAGAGAACCTGAGACAGGTTCTTACCCGGACAGAGAGAGAGAATCTGAGACAGGTTCTTACCCGAACTGAGAGCTCGATGTTCTCCACGCCCCAGATCAGCATGTCTGGGTCATACCCTCCAATCTTCTGGAAGAAGTGCCTGTCTACCGCGAGGGCCCCACCAGAGAGGACCGGGCTCCTGGGAGCACAAACAATAACACACAGTAACACACACGATAACACACACACGATAACACAGTAACACACACAGTAACACACACATACAATAACACACGATAATACACACACGATAACACACAGTAACACACACACACACACACACACGATAACACACACACGATAACACAGTAACACACACAGTAACACACACACACACACACACACACACGATAACACACACACGATAACACAGTAACACACACAGTAACACACACACACAATAACACACGATAATACACACACGATAACACACAGTAACACACACACACAATAACACACAGTAACACACACGATAATACACACACGATAACACACAGTAACACACACACACACAATGACAGACAGTAACACAAATCCACACGATAACACACACAATAGCACACACGATAATACACACACAAAGCAACACACACACTCACTGAAACATACAGGGCTGGGATCCGGAGTGAATAAACTGATCCTAGATCAGCTAGCCCTGTATCTGATACCCATCAGTCTCTACTGCCAGAGTCTGGCCGATGTTAATGACTCTCCACTTCCTGATAAAACACACCCCACTGTGTGTGTGTGTGTGTGTGTGTGTGAGTGTGAGTGTATGAGTGAGTGTACATGTGTGTATGGTTACATGTCTGTATATACCTGATATGTGTGAGTGTGTGCAGGAGAATATGTTCATGTGCACATACCTGATGGGCTGTGTGGATGGGTCCTTGCTTTTGGGAAGCCCCTCCCAGTGGAAGTCCAGCTTCCAATCAAACACTCCCCTGCGAGGCTCTGGCACAGCAGAGTACTGGAACGTCTGCCAATCAATCACATCCATCACGGGAGATACCACTCTGCTCCTGGGGGAAGGGGGGACACAGACAGGTCAGTCTGGAGGGGTCAGATGTCAAAGTTCAAAGGGCGCCTTCCACCCAAGAGGCTGAGAATCAGGGCATGAAATTAGCATTGCATATTCTGAATGGCTTCCTATCTCTGGATTTTTTCTTGACACATAAAGTAGCACCAACGTTGTTCAGAGATTTGATATATAAATGTTGATACATAAGTGTTGGGCGGTAGTGTTGTTCAGCAGTGTTGGGCAGTAGTGTTGGGCCGTTGTGTTGTTCAGCAGTGTTGTTCAGCAGTGTTGGGCAGCAGTGTTGGGCAGTAGTGTTGGGCGGTAGTGTTGTTCAGCAGTGTTGTGTTGTAACACAGGTAAGGCCCAGGGTAAAGCGCTCACCTGTAGCACAGGTGAGGCCCAGGGTAAAGCGCTCACCTGTAGCACAGGTGAGGCCCAGGGTAAAGCGCTCAACTGTAGCACAGATAAGGCCCAGGGTAAAGCGCTCACCTGTAGCACAGGTAAGGCCCTGGGTAAAGCGCTCACCTGTTGGTGCGGATGCGGTCGAGCAGGGGCTCCAGCCAGCCGCGGTGGCACTCACAGTGGGAGTCCAGGAACACCAGAACGTCCCCCACGGCCCGCGCCGCTCCCAGTGCACGGCAGCCTGCCACGCCCAAACGGCGCGAGCTGCGGATCAGCCACACCCCCTCCAGCCGCGACACGTACTCACTGAGCACGCTCTTCAGGTGTCCTGCCAATCCACACAACACACCTGTGACTCACTTGTGAATGGGCAGATCCCCCTCTGCTCACCTGTAACATACCTGTCAAACACTGTGAAAGGTTTTACCTGCATTACCTGTTTGGGGCAGAGAGAGCAGACTGACCGTGCTGGCTGTGTTTGGGGCAGAGAGGGCAGACTGACCGTGCTGGCTGTGTTTGGGGCAGAGAGAGCAGACTGACCGTGCTGGCTGTGTTTGGGGCAGAGAGAGCAGACTGACCGTGCTGGCTGTGTTTGGGGCAGAGAGGGCAGACTGACCGTGCTGGCTGTGTTTGGGGCAGAGAGGGCAGACTGACCGTGCTGGCTGTGTTTGGGGCTGGCTGTGTTTGGGGCAGAGAGGGCAGACTGACCGTGCTGGCTGTGTTTGGGGCAGACTGACCATGCTGGCTGTGTTTGGGGCAGACTGACCGTGCTGGCTGTGTTTGGGGCTGGCTGTGTTTGGGGCAGACTGACCGTGCTGGCTGTGTTTGGGGCTGGCTGTGTTTGGGGCAGACTGACCGTGCTGGCTGTGTTTGGGGTAGACTGACCGTGCTGGCTGTGTTTGGGGCAGACTGACCGTGCTGGCTGTGTTTTGGGGCTGGCTGTGTTTGGGGCAGACTGACCGTGCTGGCTGTGTTTGGGGTAGACTGACCGTGCTGGCTGTGTTTGGGGCTGGCTGTGTTTGGGGTAGACTGACCGTGCTGGCTGTGTTTGGGGCTGGCTGTGTTTGGGGCAGACTGACCGTGCTGGCTGTGTTTGGGGCTGGCTGTGTTTGGGGTAGACTGACCGTGCTGGCTGTGTTTGGGGTAGACTGACCGTGCTGGCTGTGTTTGGGGCTGGCTGTGTTTGGGGCAGACTGACCGTGCTGGCTGTGTTTGGGGTAGACTGACCGTGCTGGCTGTGTTTGGGGCAGACTGACCGTGCTGGCTGTGTTTGGGGCTGGCTGTGTTTGGGGCAGACTGACCGTGCTGGCTGTGTTTGGGGCTGGCTGTGTTTGGGGCAGACTGACCGTGCTGGCTGTGTTTGGGGTAGACTGACCGTGCTGGCTGTGTTTGGGGCTGGCTGTGTTTGGGGCAGACTGACCGTGCTGGCTGTGTTTGGGGTAGACTGACCGTGCTGGCTGTGTTTGGGGCTGGCTGTGTTTGGGGCAGACTGACCGTGCTGGCTGTGTTTGGGGTAGACTGACCGTGCTGGCTGTGTTTGGGGCTGGCTGTGTTTGGGGCAGACTGACCGTGCTGGCTGTGTTTGGGGTAGACTGACCGTGCTGGCTGTGTTTGGGGCTGGCTGTGTTTGGGGCAGACTGACCGTGCTGGCTGTGTTTGGGGTAGACTGACCGTGCTGGCTGAGGTCATCCACGAGCAGGACCTCACGCAGCAGCTGCCTGGGCACCGTGTCCAGTACGCTGTGTACCGTCCGGAGCAGCGTCGACCACGCCTCGTTGTGGAAGCAGATAACGATGCTGGCGGAGGGGAGGGTCGCAGCATACTGCTGCGTCAGACACCTGTCAGGAAGGGGGTGCACAGGTCAGACACAGGAGCTCCAGATAGGTGCTGCTGACAGCGACACGGAGGTGAGCTCCGTCAAAAGTCAAACAGACAAAAATACGGCATGTTTATAGCTTCCCTCTCAATACATGCTGATAATCTGCACCACCCACATTAATGCTGGTGAAGGTTCTGCACCACCCACACTAATGCTGGTGAAAGTTCTGCACCACCCACACTAATGCTGGTGAAGGTTCTGCACCACCCACACTAATGCTGGTGAAAGTTCTGCACCACCCACACTAATGCTGGTGAAAGTTCTGCACCACCCACACTAATGCTGGTGAAGGTTCGGCCCACTCAATGCCTTTGAGTAAGAACTGCACCGCACCGATAATCAAGCTGCCCACTCACGCAGGATGGCGAACTTCAGGAAGTCTGCGGTGCAGAGAAATCCTCTCGCTCACGACCTCGTTGAAGCCGTACTTCTTCAGACCGGATAGTTCCATCTCCCTCTCTCGGCCCTCCAGTCTCAGCCGTACGGGCCGGCCCAGGTCCCCGTGTGTGGGTGTGGCCTCCCCCGGCTCTCTCTTCACGCTGGGCACCACTACCTTATAACTGCCCCTCTTCTGCTGCTGAGGTGGGCTTCTCCCGGCCGTCGACGGGACTATCAGCAGCTGGTCGTCTTTCAGAGCGACCAGTGAGGAGAGACCTGCCTCGGGCTGATCCCTAGACTCCACGATCACCTCCAGGTCGGCCGGAGCCGTCAGGAGCCTCTGTTGAGCATGGGAGACCAGCTCCTTCTCCTTCGCCAGCTCGCCGAAGAACAGCGGGTCCAGGAACGCCACCGTCACTATCACCACCACAACCAGCGCGAGCCAGAAGCAGAGGAGTCGCGACCTGCAGTGAGTCACAACCAGCCGGCACCGAGGCCACCTCATGGTGATGAAGGTGATGATGATGATGGAGCCCAGTGGGTGAGCTGGCGCCTCATGGCAGTTTGTGCGCTGTGCAGCAGTAGAAGCCCCTCCTGCTGCTGCATGTCACAGAGAAAGACAAAAGAGGGAAGAAAAAACAATGCATGTTAGCGCACGAGCAAGCAATTAACTCGCGCTGTCGAGCTCCCACACGCCCCAAGGACCTGAGCGCGTGCCTTGCCTCTTCTCAGCAATGATTGATTACCTTATCCAAGATCTGGAGCGGGTCCCGCTGCGCGTTCACTACACATACACACAACGAACAGTGTAATTTGATCTGCAGATTGAGAGAATTCCCGTCTGTTTTTTAAAAAAATATATATTTTCTTCCTCTTCTCATGGACTCAGACTAATGTACAAGCTGAACAAGAGGAGAAAAATAAACTCGAACTCAAAACTAGTACGCCTGGTCCTAGCGCGAGTTTCATTAAATTGCAAACATAGTTCTGTTATGATTTTATAAATCGATGTGAACTCATCTAGTGTTGATGCAGTACTCGAACAGTCGACGGCGGTTGCTATACTGTACAGTGAAAATATCCAGGATAATTTAATTCTTAAGATGGTTTACTTTAGTCCAGTAAGGATCATAAATATTCCAGCAGAGCGAAATATCTGCGTTGTATGGCTTATTCAACACTGGACATTTATCTTTAAGTAGAATGTAGAATTGTTGACAATTCCTTGTCCGAATCGGAGACAAGAGAACCAACCTGCTGATAGAAATCGAAGTATTTATGGTAATTCCTACCTGTGAAGTACCCCCAGAACAACACGCGCCTCACACGAGAAGTTAACTGTCAAATCACTTCGGTCAGAGACGAGCCTTTGCAACGGTCGTGCACTGGCTCAATATCTTTGAATCTTTTTCCGCATCTGGCGCATTGAACTCTTCAAACTCATTTGGAAACAGTTCTCACGCTTCGACTTTAAAGGATATCAACACAACTGGAGCCTAATTAAACCAGAGGTGAGACGAAATCGTTGTTTGCAGTCCATCTGGCGGTGACTTGAAATTTTTTGCTCAAAAAGAATGATTCGCTCGTTTTGTCGGGAACAGCAGTCTGACATTTTTCCTCCTCGAGCGCACCAGACATCAAAGTTTGTCCCGCGAGCCAGCTGGCCGGGCGCGAGATCCCATGACCGGCTGTTTTTGCCGCGGTGCAGAGCAGACACGATTTCTTCACTTTAAATTGATTCTTGGCAAAGCCCGTGGCTGTTTTTTCCTCCTCCTCCTCCTCCTCCTCCTCCTCCTCCTCCTCCCCCTCATTGGAAGCGAGGAAGTGCTCGTAGGGACGCTCGCGTATCCAGCGTCGAGCGGGTCTCGCCCCTGCTGCTTCTGTTCGAGCGCATTTTTCTTGAAAACTGCTTTCTAACGACTAATGATGCCGTTCACTGCCGCGTCCAGCTAAAAGGCAGAAAATGAGCACAGGGGACGAGTCCTTTGTTGTATTCTCTTAATGAGCTGGGACTGGTCCAGAAGTCAGTTATATCCCGATGGATATTGAGAAACTTCTTATCGTTTCTGAAATGCACCGGAAGCTCTGCCCTGATATGATATTTGAGTTTGTTTATAGCGCGAGAAGCTGGGCCCAAATTATGAAAGTGGAGTGGGATGACTGATCCAGGATCAGCTTTCTCCTGTCCAGAGTCTAACCTTATCCATTATGAGCTAAAAAGCTGAACTGATCCTGCACCAGGGACTGTATCCATGAAACATCTCCGAGCAGGAGCTCTGCTGTGGAGTAAAGTTCCCCTGGTATCAGGTGTTTATCTGTTTCTGATCACTGTATTACAGGGTGTTTATCCATCTGTGATTATCCTTTGAGCGGGTGTTTATTCTCTCTGTGAACGGTGTGTTTATTCTGTCTGTGATTAGAGGAACGGGACACACCTACAGCCTTTAATGAGAGGGCAGTGACGGAGGAGTACATCTGAGAGAGAGAGAGAGGAGGGGGAGAGAAAGAGTGGGAGAGAGGGAAAGAGAGGACGGGACACAAACACACACTCTTTCTCTCCCTCAATCTCACACACATTTACACACACACTCACATGCTCGTACACTGTTTCTCACACACACAGTGAAATGGCAGATTTATCTACTGTGCGGAATCTCACCAGAGAGCCCAAGCCAGAGGGAACAGCTCCAGAATGTCCCGGTACTGCAGTGTGTCTGGAAGGTGGGGGGGGTTTAATTAGGAGTGTGTGGAGCCGGCCTGCTGTGCCCCACCCTCAGCCAGAACGCTCTCACACTGCCAGAGGTCATAACCTTTCTGTTCCCACGCCAGTCACAACCCCAACAGCGTTCCTAATGGATCACATCCACTTCAATTCTTACCCAGTGGGTCCTTGCAGGTTTTTACTGATGACTGAGACAGTCTCTTACTGCCATGACCGACAATGAAATGAAGTGCAAATAATAAAGATTTTTAGTGCAAAGTTTGCAAGAGGAGTTTCATATAAGGACCACAGATCTCTCTGGAAGTCCCCATAACAGAAAAATCCCACCGGGAACTACGTCACAGGGGTTTATAAACCTTTCAGATAAAAAAGTGAAAAACAGGTAGATCCATCAGGTACGTCTGTTTATTAGTAGATCCCTGATTGGCCAGTGCGACTCATGTCACTGAGATCCCTGATTGGCCCCTGCGACTCATGTCACTGAGATCCCTGATTGGCCAGTGCGACTCATGTCACTGAGATCCCTGATTGGCCAGTGCGACTCATGTCACTGAGATCCCTGATTGGCCAGTGCGACTCATGTCACTGAGATCCCTGATTGGCCAGTGCGACTCATGTCACTGAGATCCCTGATTGGCCAGTGTGAGTCATGTCACTGAATTAAGCATAATTTTTCTCTGTACATTTCTATTGCTGACTGCTCTGGGGATTTTCCACACTGTGTGGGTTTAACTCTCACTGGTTATCATACTGCAACAGTAACATATTATGCTCACCTACAATTTGTTTAGTATCAGTGCTTATATCAATATCACTTAATGAGCTTATTGGCAGTGTTTTACAGTAATATATCTAACACAAACCTATTGCTCAGGGGTTATGCAAGGCTACAGTTCAGACCAAGAGACACTATTATCTCTTTACTGCTACAACACATGCACGCACACACGCACGCGCACATACAGTTTACCAGTGGTGCTGGAAGGATATAGTTCCTGCAGGTTTCCATGGTATCAACTGGCCTTGAAATTAATGTGCAAACTCTTCAGCCCATCAGTTATTCAGATTACTCACTTAAGCCATAAAGCAGGACAAAGCAGCAGGCACTGTGTGAGTCTGACTCCCGTGCGGTAACTAAAGATTTACTCAGTTTCCCATCATACACAGTGACATAATGAAACAACGGTGTCGAAGCAAAAAGGAGGAGCCAGCAGGACATCAGCCAGCAGAGGGCAGCAGAGCTCAACTGAATTTGGGTGTTACCCCAGCAGAAAGAGTATGATCTCATCTTCACCCTTTCACAGCCAGCCTGCAGAAATGCATTACAGCAGCGCATTCACACAACAAACCTGCAGAAATACAGCAGCGCATTCACACAGCAAACCTGCAGAAATACAGCGGTGCATTCACACAACAAACCTGCAGAAATACAGCAGCGCATTCACACAGCAAACCTGCAGAAATACAGCGGTGCATTCACACAACAAACCTGCAAAAATACAGCGGCGCATTCACACAACAAACCTGCAGAAATACAGCAGCGCATTCACACAACAAACCTGCAGAAATACAGCAGCGCATTCACACAACAAACCTGCAGAAATACAGCAGCGCATTCACACAACAAACCTGCAGAAATACAGCAGGGCATTCACACAACAAACCTGCAGAAATACAGCAGCGCATTCACACAACAAACCTGCAGAAATACAGCGGCGCATTCACACAACAAACCTGCAGAAATACAGCAGCGCATTCACACAACAAACCTGCAGAAATACAGCGGCGCATTCACACAACAAACCTGCAGAAATACAGCGGCGCATTCACACAACAAACCTGCAGAAATACAGCAGCGCATTCACACAACAAACCTGCAGAAATACAGCAGCGCATTCACACAACAAACTTGCAGAAATACAGCAGTGCATTCACACAGCAAACCTGCAGAAATACAGCAGCACATTCACACAACAAACCTGCAAAAATACAGCAGTGCATTCACACAACAAACCTGCAGAAATACAGCAGCGCATTCACACAACAAACCTGCAAAAATACAGCAGTGCATTCACACAGCAAACCTGCAGAAATACAGCAGTGCATTCACACAGCAAACCTGCAGAAATACAGCAGCGCATTCACACAACAAACCTGCAAAAATACAGCAGTGCATTCACACAGCAAACCTGCAGAAATACAGCAGCGCATTCACACAGCAAACCTGCAGAAATACAGCAGCACATTCACACAACAAACCTGCAAAAATACAGCAGTGCATTCACACAGCAAACCTGCAGAAATACAGCAGCGCATTCACACAGCAAACCTGCAGAAATACAGCAGCGCATTCACACAACAAACCTGCAAAAATACAGCAGTGCATTCACACAGCAAACCTGCAGAAATACAGCAGCGCATTCACACAACAAACCTGCAGAAATACAGCAGCGCATTCACACAACAAACCTGCAGAAATACAGCGGCGCATTCACACAACAAACCTGCAGAAATACAGCGGCGCATTCACACAACAAACCTGCAGAAACACAGCAGCGCATTCACACAGCAAACCTGCAGAAATACAGCGGCGCATTCACACAACAAACCTGCAGAAATACAGCGGCGCATTCACACAACAAACCTGCAGAAATACAGCGGCGCATTCACACAACAAACCTGCAGAAACACAGCAGCGCATTCACACAGCAAACCTGCAGAAATACAGCGGCGCATTCACACAACAAACCTGCAGAAGTGCGAAATCATAGGGCACCCCTGCAGCATGTGAGTGACAGGGCCCGTGGCCCGTGGTGTGGAGAGAAGCAGCAGGACCTGCAGAGGATTCTCACGCAGAGATTCAGTGAGAACAGGGTGCTGTAAGGAAGCATTCCAGGGGAAATACATAATCTCAAAGGGCAGAGTTACGTCCAAAACGCAGGAACTAGGGCAAGAATGCAGCAACATCGGCCAGCACCTGTGAGTGTGTGTGAGTGTGTGTGTGTGTACACGCATGCCTGTGTATGTCAATGTGTGGGCTTGTTTGTGTGTGAGTGTGTGTGTGTACTCACATCTGTGTATGTCAATGCGTGTGTGTGAGTGTGTGTGTACACACAACTGTGTATGTCAATGTGTGAGTGTGTGTGTGTACACGCATGTCTGTGTATGTGCATTTGGACTCTGCTTCCCCCTACTGGTCGGATAGTGGAATGATATCTTGATAAGCCTGGTGAAAGCAGTGCAGTTCAGAGCGATAGTGCCAGGTTTATACCTCTCTGCTGTAAGCCTGGTGAAAGCAGTGCAGTTCAGAGTGATAGTGCCAGGTTTATACCTCTCTGCTGTAAGCCTGGTGAAAGCAGTGCAGTTCAGAGCGATAGTGCCAGGTTTATACCTCTCTGTTGTGAGCCTGGTGAAAGCAGTGCAGTTCAGAGTGATAGTGCCAGGTTTATACCTCTCTGCTGTAAGCCTGGTGAAAGCAGTGCAGTTCAGAGTGATAGTGCCAGGTTTATACCTCTCTGCTGTAAGCCTGGTGAAAGCAGTGCAGTTCAGAGCGATAGTGCCAGGTTTATACCTCTCTGCTGTAAGCCTGGTGAAAGCAGTGCAGTTCAGAGCGATAGTGCCAGGTTTATACCTCTCTGTTGTGAGCCTGGTGAAAGCAGTGCAGTTCAGAGCGATAGTGCCAGGTTTATACCTCTCTGTTGTGAGCCTGGTGAAAGCAGTGCAGTTCAGAGCGATAGTGCCAGGTTTATACCTCTCTGCTGTAAGCCTGGTGAAAGCAGTGCAGTTCAGAGCGATAGTGCCAGGTTTATACCTCTCTGCTGTAAGCCTGGTGAAAGCAGTGCAGTTCAGAGCGATAGTGCCAGGTTTATACCTCTCTGCTGTAAGCCTGGTGAAAGCAGCGCAGTTCAGAGCGATAGTGCCAGGTTTATACCTCTCTGCTGTAAGCCTGGTGAAAGCAGTGCAGTTCAGAGCGATAGTGCCAGGTTTATACCTCTCTGCTGTAAGCCTGGTGAAAGCAGTGCAGTTCAGAGCGATAGTGCCAGGTTTATACCTCTCTGCTGTAAGCCTGGTGAAAGCAGTGCAGTTCAGAGCGATAGTGCCAGGTTTATACCTCTCTGCTGTAAGCCTGGTGAAAGCAGTGCAGTTCAGAGTGATAGTGCCAGGTTTATACCTCTCTGCTGTAAGCCTGGTGAAAGCAGTGCAGTTCAGATAGACACACTGGAGCAGTGCCGTTCAGATAGACACACTGGAGCAGTGCAGTTCAGATAGACACACTGGAGCAGTGCGGTTCAGATAGACACACTGGAGCAGTGCCTTAACAGGAAGCAGCCTCACCCTGTCATGTGACAGTGGACGGGGGTCAGTCGGCTGAGCTTGTGCTTCTCATTACTGTATAATATGCAGAATACAGCCAGGAAACTGTAATTACTGAAAGAATCAGAGCGGGATTGCAGGTCCCACGTGCTGCTCCTGCAGCTGGGGGGAGTTGGGGGGGCGAGGGGCCGTCCTGTGTCACTCGACACACAGTCACTAATACAGCATCAATTTGTTGAGTGATCTGGCCTAGGCTTCCTGCAAGCTGATTGGTGCCTGCATACTTCTGACAGTGGATGTCATTGGTCCAGGTGGTTTATCATTTCACACACTCACCCTTTTGTTAGATTCTGATTCGTCAGAGGTACTTCCTCAGAAGTTAGGCAGCTGCTCCACATCAGAGCTCAGCGAGCGCTGCTGCAGGCAGGCGCAGCGCGCCATCAGCCGCTTGTGACCGAACGCCACGATAATCAGGGTGTTGTTTTTCCACACATCGCTGTGTAGGTGCTGCCCGAAGACAAAATAAAAACATCATTTTTCAGCATGGTGACTCAGGACTGAAGCTTTCGTTTCCTTCAGACACAATCGGCCTTATTCTCATCGATAGCCTCCAGGTATTGTTTTTCCCGCCTGCGGTCAACAGCGAAACAGCCTCTCAGTGTTTCCCACAGTGCACTGCTGACCCTGGGTCAGTGTTTATGTTCCCATGGGAGCCAACATTGCCATTGTCTGCCCCGTGTGTTTATGATCAAAATACTGATCAAAGCCACAGGTACCATCAACACCTGAGTATATCACCACACGGAATTCCGGGGGAATTCTGAAACTGTTCTACTGACCCCAGACCGGGTCAGACCGTACTGCTATCAGTCCCTGTTACTGTGTCAAGCCACGGGGGGAAGATTTCAGAGGTCGGTTATTTCATTACAATGCCAGAATTGTCTCTGAAAATGTATTGCGACCAAACTCAGATAATTTTCCATGAAAACCTGCCATATGAGACCTTATTTAAATAAACATGGTTACATTTATCAGATTTAGACCTCAGTTACTCCTTTGTGCTCAAACATTTATTCAGTCTGTCCTAATGGTTAGAGTTAGATAACTCCACTTTGTACTGTGTGTGTGTGTGTGTGTGTGTGTGTGTGTGTGTGTGTGTGTGTGTGTGTGTGTGTGTGTGTGTGTGTGTATACATACTGGAAATTTGATCTAGTTTACGGAGTAGTTCGAGGACACCGGTGTCTTGTCATAACAGGAAACGACATGAGTCCAGTTGATTAGCAAAAACGCGGCAGAGACGTCACGTCTTTGGCGGCACAACACCATTGCAACATACTGGCGCTCGCACTCAGTAAGTGTTCTCTCATCATTGTGAAATATTTCTCAGGTAAAGCGCATCCTGGTGCTCAAGGGCCCGTTCCCATAACACCATTCTGTTTCCTTAATGCGTTTTCGAGCATGCGTGGTGAGAGGGCAGCGCGCAAATTGATACAGCTGCATTTGGTGACGTTGTTGAACGATTCACCTCTGACGTTAACAGCTTTTAGATCACAAAAGCTGATTTTTTATGCTGCTGTAGTTATTTCTGTATGATGAATTTACTATCCTTCTCGTCATCAGTATCGTAGTTTGCAGATGACATGGATTTCGACATCGGCTAACTGTATTTATGTTCGTTTTTCCCCTCTCAGAACCCTACAATGAAGAGCATAATTAATTAGTAATTCGATTTTTGAAGACTGCTTTCAGTTATGAAGATAAGCAAAGAAATATTCTGCTGGAAATATGAGCAGTTTTTTAAAATGGTCAAACCACGCGCTTCAGAGTAATTGTGTATGAAAAAAATCAATGACCAATATGCACCATATTTATAAGGTTATATTTTAATGACTTCCACTGAAATACTTACACCTATATAATGAACTTCTGTGCTCACTACAATTAAAAGGATTATTTTCTTATTTTTATGTTAAAATTCTTTTAATGAATACATTTTTGTAATGGAACTCTTGTTTTTTGGAGCAATTATCAATTTAAGACCGAAATAATCAATTCTATTTAATATTGAAATATTTAAATTTGTTTAAGCTTTAGTGCAAGTAAAAGAGCAATATTTTAATAAGCTATCATTTATACAACAAAATGATACGTTGGGGTATGAAATTGCGACACAGAAGACTCGTTTTAAAATGTAAAAAAATATATATAAAAATCATGCACACGTAATTTCAAAAAAGTAGATCTGATAATTGGCGTTGTCACATTTGTATGTCAATTCACATTATAATAAAATCAGAACGTTGATTATGTCAGAAAAATCTGCTTTAAAAGTCACTCATCGCGTGTGATACATTTATGCATTTCCATTTCAGTGCATTTTGTTTCATGAAAAAAAAGGATTAAATGTGGGGGAAACTAAATAACTGTCAGGAAAACAGTCCACGATGAAGAGGAAAATGGTGGATTACTGTACCGATCTTGTTACTGAAGTACAAAAAAACAAACCTTTCTTTTCTCTGGTCCTTTGTGAAACTGTTCAGATGAGACTGGTACATAATTATTTAGACACGGATACAGTAAATAGGCTTAATGCCCAATTTACGACGGAAACACAATAAATAGCATTCTTAAATAGCATTCAATAAATAGGCTATTTTCACGTTTGATTTGGAATCGAAAATGTCTCTGCGTTCCCAGTGTTGTCATAAGAAGCTGAACGTTTTAAGGGTCTGAGTCATGCCCACTGGGCAGTGCACAGCGAGCGGGACGCGGGATAATGAGAGATAGCCTGCGTCTCGTTATGGACCTCACATGATGAGGGCACTTATTAAATTATGGAGGGGTAGAGGGAAGGTCCGGCACGCTGGGCACACCAGTAACTGGGCGTTGAGGTTCGAGCGGCCACGGCTCGTGTGGGTTTTAGTTTGAGTTCTGTTCTGTGTGTCAACATGGGAGTCTTGCAAGTGACACTGTGCGTTGCTTTCGCGTTTTTAATTTCCCAAACGGATGGACGAAAAAGTAAGTGAAATCTGTTTTGCTATAGATAATTTAAGATTAAGTCATCAAATCTCATTTGGTGGGACAGGTATTTTCGCTGATCGGTATAACCCAGTTCTCTACTCTTGAAGAGTACAAACGAAAATGCATTTTCTAAAGATTTTCCATGAAATACCTTGTGCATAAATTCATTTCTTTGTTTTAAATTCGAGTAAAAGCTCGTGCTTGCGGCGGAACAAACAGACTTGATGCTTTGATACTCGTATGTTCAAGTCCATAAAAAGCAAGTGAAAATAACAATTAGCAGAAAATTTGGGTCGATAAAGTTTATTTTATTGGAATTACTGTACAATATTACATTTACCGTCTGACAGCTGCTGTAGGCTGCTCATACAGACAGGACTGTACCTCAAAGGGTCCGTCTCATGAGGCTAATTACAGGCGTCATATGCGCCGTTTCCAGCTCGTCTTGTGAAAGTAGTTAAAAGGGAGTTTTTTTCTGTTTTTCCTGATGCTGGTGGGATTGACGCGCTGTTATGCATGATTTGTGTGACGTTTTTGGGACAGAAATGCGTCACGTGTTGAAGTTTTGTGTCCGTGTGCTTTGCATTATCAGTGTGAATGGATTCATATGAAGACTATCATAACGAGGCTAACTGTAATAATGCTAGCTCCATACCTGCAGACAAATATTTGCTTATATCTATTACAATCCATTAACGTAGTTAATGCAATGTAAAGCGAACCCAAATGTCATGTTATATTTCTTCATTTTTGACTTGTGTTTTGACTGTGATACCACCAAACACACCACCTTACAAAATGGGGAAAACCTGGAAAGTATTTCAACTGCAATGAAGTCAGATCTTATTTGAACATTTTTTCAGCCTTTATTTACTCTAGGTTGTGGCATTGAGTTAAATTATGCTGAACTTACATTAAATAGAGATTCAAAACATACACATTATATGATTCTACAGGACTGAGGATCTTTGCTTGTGATTCCAGTAAAACTCTTACTTCATACTTTACAGAACCACTAATGAACAATTTGGTACAATGAAGCCAAATGGTTCTTGACTGGTTTGTTGATGGTTTTTTGTCATACCAAAAAATATCTCCGGTGATCACGAGCAAATAACCCCTCTTTTCATGCAATTATAGAAGTTTGTTTTAAAGTGTAATATAATGTTAGTGCTGTAGTGACTGCCCAAAATGCCCAAGTCCCTTTCTGTAGAATGAGTGAAGATTTTCCATACTGTGGTGTGTCAGTATCAGACAGTACCTGCAGGCTAATCCAGAGACACTAACAACACACACATCACACATCTACCCCTGCCCTGCTGTTCTGGACACTTCAGAGAGCGAGGGACCCGTCCGACTTTAGAGACACACATTTGAATATCGATTGAACAGTGTGTGAGATAACATTATTTTTATTATTGAGCTGGACATGCACCTCAGAAGCTGCGGGTTCAAATCCACAGCTCTGGTGATATGTGCACTAAGTGAGCACACAGCCGTATAAATGAAATGTGTGACAATATAAACGGTTTACAGTCACTCTGGACAAGGGTGTGTGCTACATGCTGAAATGTAAATATTTATTACCAGAAACATACACTCTGTACACACTGTGCATGAGAGTAAGTAAGGATGTGCCATAGAACTGAACCGAATGTTCATTGCGTGTGTGTGTGTGTGTGTGTGTGTGCTGTTCCAGCGTATCGGGACATGTTTCCACATAAGCACTCAGTGAAGTTTCCTCCCATACCTGGCTGGGATCCTGACAGCAACCCCTGGGATGACTACCTGTACCCTCCATTCAGGCCACACGAACTCATGCGCAGGCGAGGTGAACCCTCTGCGTCCTTCAGCAAGTCTGACTACAGACCTGTCTGTGTCCCTGTATGGCTACTGACCTCTGTCTGTGTTCCTGTCTGGCTACTGACCTTTGTCTGTACTGTCTGTGTCCCTGTCTGGCTACTGACCTCTGTCTGTGTTCCTGTATGGCTACTGACCTCTGTCTGTGTTCCTGTCTGGCTACTGACCTTTGTCTGTACTGTCTGTGTCCCTGTCTGGCTACTGACCTCTGTCTGTGTCCCTGTCTGGCTACTGACCTCTGTCTGTGTTCCTGTCTGGCTACTGACCTCTGTCTGTGTTCCTGTCTGGCTACTGACCTTTGTCTGTACTGTCTGTGTCCCTGCTGAGGCTCAAAGCAAGTTTGGCCTTTTCACCTCATATATTTAGTTAACAAACTGGCCTCTTGAGTTTAGCTGCAGCAAGGACAGCAGAAACAGTCAACAGAAAAAGTCAGCGTGAAAAGAGTGCGTTCATGCTGGAACTCTCTGCTCAGGTGGAGCTTGCCAATGTCACCCACGTCTCCACAGGTAAACCCGTGGCCGCTCACCTGACCAGTGACAGCCCCGCCATTAAGGGGTCCTGCATCACCTTCACCGCCGCGCTGGAGTACCCCAAGTGCCAGAAGGAGGATGCCAACGGGGACCTGGTGTACGATGAGCACTGTGAAGATGGTATGGAAGCTTCAGGTGCTTTCATCTCACCTCAACATTTACTCAGCATGACAACCTATTACTATTACTATTATTATTATTACTATTATTATTACTATTACTATTATTATTATTATTACTATTATTATTATTATTATTATTATCATTACTATTATTATTATTATTATTTAGTAGTAGTGGTAGTAGTAGTAGTAGTAATGGTAACATTACTAGTTTGGTCAATTTTGCAGGTATTTTTGTTGCTGAGATAATGCAGTTTTTTTCTGATAGAATGGAATGTAAATGTGTTTATGATTTTGTGCCCCCTTCTCTCTTTCACACACACACACATACACACACACACACAGCTAACGGACAGGTGCGCTCGGGGTACGTGTATAATCGGACCTCGTGGCTGGATGACTATGGCTTTGGGAAGTGCACAGATCTGAAGCGCTGTAACGTATTCCCTGATGGGAGGCCCTTCCCCCAGAGCAACGACTGGAGACACAAGGGCTACGTATACGTCTGGCACACCATGGGTGAGTGTGTGAGAGAGACAGCTACGTATACGTCTAGCACACCATGGGTGAGTGCGTGAGAGAGACAGCTACGTGTACGTCTGGCACACCATGGGGGAGAGTTTGTGTGTGTCAGAGAGAAAGCTACATGTATGTCTAGTATACCATTGGTGAGTGAGTATGTGAGTGTGAGTGACAGCTATGTCTGACACACCATGTGAGTGAGTAAATAACCAGTTAATCTCCCTCCCTCTCTCTCTGTCTGTCTGTCTGTCTGTCTGCCGCACAGGTCAGTACTACCAGACGTGTGGAGGCTCTTCCTCCAGCCTGACTCTGAACACCACTAACGTGACGCTGGGGGCAGGGATGATGGAGGTGATGGTGTATCGCACACGCGATCGCAGGAAGTACAGCCCCACTGCCTCCGATAATGGCGTCTACTTCGTTACAGGTGCTCTCCCCCTGACACACACAACCCTTCCTGCTGTTACAAATGATGTTACAAAGAACCCATGCCTCTGTGGTGTCACAAAGGACCTATGGTTCTGTGATGTCACAAAAGCTCATGACTCCATGATGTCATAGAGAACACATAGTTTTGTGTCTGATGATACATAAATAACCCATGATGATGTCACAGAGTACACATGACTCCATGATTGATGATGAAAAACCTATCATGAGTCCTTGGAGACTTATTAACAGGTTTTGATTTTCTTACCTTCAGAATGGCAAGAGTAATGTATACATTACATCGGACTAGTGTGGAATGAAAGTGGAGTCCCTGTATGGTTTGCAGATAAGATCCCACTGGCAGTGAATCTGTCACAGAAGCTGGCGGTAAACCTGTCGGAGAACGTGTTTGTTCGCGGTGCTGACGTGGTGTTCAAGGTCTTGGTGCACGACCCCAGCAACTACCTGAAGACTGCCGCTGCTGTTGACTACATCTGGGACTTCAGTGACGGCAACCAACTCGTCACCCATAGCAACATCGCCACACACGCCTACAGCTCCCTGGGGAATGTCACAGTGAAGCTGACGGTGGAGGCCGCCTTCCGGATCCCCTGCCCCCCTCCAACGCCCACGCCCATGAGCATCACCTCCCCCCAGACCACAGGTAAGCCCCGCCACTCACCTCACCTGAGCCTCAGGTAAGCCCCGCCCACGCACCTCACCCTGTAGCAACACACTTTCTCTGACGTCTGTGAGTTGGGCATATTGTGTGTGTGATGTCATGGTTAAGCGTGTTGTGTGTGAGGTCATCATGTGAGTTTAACACTGATTGTTTTGGTGAAACAGTCGCACCGACCGCGCCCCCAGAGACACACGCCATCAGCAGCAGAGTGGAGCCCAGTGCAGGTGGGTGCAGGCCGCTGCTGCACGAATACTGCAATGAACAATATTCACACCTGAGTGGAAAGTTGTGGAACAAAAAACAGAGTTGACCCTTGACCTAGTAGTTCTTCCTTTCCTCTACCTCAGCCACCACCACAGCGCCCCCTAGAACCACCGCCGCCGTTCCCACGACAACCGCCTCTGCCGCCATGACAACAGGTTTCCCCACCACAGAGTCTTTGCCCCCCCTCACCACGGAGGCACAGATGACCCCAGGATTTAACGCCACTCCCAGCGCCGAGGCCAACCCCACACAGCCGGAAACCACGGCAACAGCCCCGCCCCTGTTCCGGCGTCTGCGCGAGAACGAGTGTTTCCGCTACATGTACGGAAGCTTCCAGCAAGAAATCCAGATCATAGGTCAGACACAACAGCCTGCGGATGCTCAATGTCACAAATAATATATATTTGATATATATATTTTAATATATTATATAATAATATATATGATATTTCAGTCATTGTGCCTTTAATATTTAACACTGTTATTAATAACTACTACTTGCCCAGAATAGCTCAGAGTCTAGCCCAGATGCATTGTGGGACAGATAAAGGGGTTCCCAAAGCGAGCCCCCCCCACTGACTGGGCTTCAGGAAGTGACATCACATGTGTGTCTTACAGAGGGGAAGCTCTTTGTACAGAGTGTGCAAGCCAATAAGATCGTAGACGTGTCTGCTGCCAAGGTGACCAACACCACCGTCAACTTCCTAGTGAAGTGCCTGGGCAGGTAAGGAGTCGCACCTTGGCTGCACACCTGTGACCGTCCTGGGAATTATACAAATACCTGGATTAACTTATCATAAATATTATATGTAAGGGTGCAAGATACCAAACTGGACCTGTCAATAAAACGAAGTTTCAGTTCACAATGTAATGAAATGATATTAGAACAACACACATATACATATATGATACTGTGATATTTGTCTCATGGCTGAATAAAACAATATTATTTAATGAACTACAGTGATCCATAGCTGATCAAAATTCAAACCTCTCCCACCCTCCCTCTCTTTCTCCCTCCCTCTCCCCCTCTTTCCCTCTCTCCCTCTCCCTCTCTCTCCCTCCCTCCCTCTCTACCTCCGGCTCCAGTACCCCCACCTCGGCCTGCACCATCATTTCCGATGCCCCCTGCAGGCAGGTGAAGAACATTGTGTGTGATGACGTGCCGCCGTCGTCAGCCTGTGAGGTCACGCTGCGGCGCACTTTCCTGCAGCCGGGGACCTACTGCGTCAACATCACCCTGGAGGGTGTGGCCAGCCTGGCGCTCGCGTCCACGCACATCACCATAGAAGCTGGCGACAAGGGTGAGTCACCTGAACTGCAGGAGCATGAGCCTCCTGACCAGAACATGCCACCTCATTGGCCAGGATGTGAGTCACCTGACCAGAATGTGCCACCTCATTGGCCAGAATGTGAGTCACCTGACCAGAACGTGCCGTCTCATTGGCCAAAGGGGATGTATGATGGCTCTTCATCAGCCTCTTTGTTGTCTGTGACGTGAGAAAAATGTGAGGAACTGGAGATTTACTTCAGTGTGACTCTTGTGTTTGGGTTTGTGTTTGTGTTTGTGTTTGTGTTTGGGTTTGGGTTTGGGTTTGTGTTTGTGTTTGTGTTTGTGTTTGTGTATGAAAACGCTTTTCTTCATGTTGGAGGGAAATAACCATTCTCCTCCCCCTCTCTCCCTCCACAGGCTCAAAAGGACCCCAGGCCGCAGAGGTGGTGTTGAGCGCTAGCGCCGTCCTGGTGGCCATATTCGCCTTCATCGCCTTCATGGTTTACAAGTGAGTCGCACAGTGCCCCCAACCAGATTAAAACAGACTAAATCAGATAAAACCAGATAAAAGCAGCCCAAAGCGGACTAAAGCAGACTAAAGCAGCCCAAAGCAGACTAAAGCAGCCCAAGGCAGCCTAAAGCAGACTAAAGCAGCCCAAAGCAGACTAAAGCAGCCCAAAGCGGACTAAAGCAGACTAAAGCAGCCCAAAGCGGACTAAAGCAGACTAAAGCAGAGAGGGTGCCTCTGCATGGGGGTGTATCTGAGGTGACGCTGTGGTCTGCCGATCTGGAAGGCCTTTATCTTCCTCTCACCTGGAGCGTTACTCACCTTATAACTGGCTCAGGTGTAACTCAGGTGTCTCTTTCCGCAGGAGGTACAAGGTGTACCGGCCCGTGAGGCGCTCGGTGATGGCGTCCAGCGGCGAGGGACCATTCCGGGTACGATTTGGGAAGCTGAAGAACTCGCTTTTCCCAGCCAGTGAGGAGAGGAGCCGTCTTCTGACTGACAGGCCCCCCCTGTAGGCCACACCCCCTGTAGGCCACACCCCTCCCCAATTCCCTGCTTTCATTGTCCCTCCCACCCCCCGCAAAGGGACAGCATCGACCCCCACCCCGTATTCCTGTTGACATCCTGAGTGAAGCAGCGTCTCAATGTAAACCTGTGATCTGTAGTGTGACTGGAGCTACTCGTGGTCTCTTGAGTGGGAAGTAGCCACTCCAGTTGTGCTGCAGTTCTGTTGTCCAGCAGTTTTACCCTGAGGTATAGAGTCATACACAGCTCAATGAACCCCCCCCCCGCTGCTCTGCTTTACGCATTTCATTTGTGAATATGAGGTGGTTTTCACCCTTTAATGTCAGAGTTCTGAAATGGTCACGATAAATCAGTGTGTAGAAGGCGCCTCAGTGAGAAATTCATGTCCTGTTTAGTCCTTCAGAACTCAAAAGCAACGTGCCCTGTTGGCTCGGACAGTTCGGTCCACATCTTTTTGTCTTCTTCTTGGAAGTGGAGAGGAATTTGGGGGTGACCAGACCTGAAAAGGGGGTACAGGACACAGAAACCCGTCCCAAACTCTTCCAGTTCCCCAACTCCAGATTTCTGTAACTGATCTAAAACTACTAAAGCCAATGCCAAACTGTCTTATTGAACCTGGTGTTTTTATTCCAGTCTTACTTTCTTACATTTATCTTGCAAGAGTTCACAACTTTTCTATGAGAGTGTGGGTACACTTAATTTGAGCATATATGGTTAAAAAAACAAAAACAAAAAAAAAAAAAAAAACTAATTTTCAGTAATGTTCACTTCTATAAACTGTAATGATATATTCTACTGGACACAGGGCACTTAATGATTCTAATAAAGATTAATTTTAAACTGTGTTCCTCTCTTCTTTGCACTCACATAGTCAGTGGAGCGTCATATTCTTTATGAAAGCAGAGCTTTGGGCTGAGCGGCCTGGTTTGCCCTCCGGAGGTCAGATGACCAGATGCACAGACTCTCCAGCCTGACCGTCCTCCTGAGGGAGGGGTCTCCTCCCCACCATAGCCCTCAGCTTCACCCCTGGGGGGTCTCACCGGGGGGTCTGTGGTACCGGCCCAGCCAGGGCTGCTCAGGTGCGCTATGCCCACCCCCCCCCCTCTTGGTCCCATGTAGATTATGGAGATCAGGTTGGGCAGAGTGGGGTGGAGGTGAGTACCTGCAAACACCAAGGCCCACAGAAGCCCCCAAGCATGTGGTGACATCGCACTGCGCTACAGCTCCCCAAAGGGGCTCATGGGTGATGTAGTTCAGAGACATTGAACTACATATCCCATGAGCCCCCAATGTTCAGGTATAAGAGACGCACAGTGAGCCAGACAGATAGGAGCCATTTTTTTCTTTATTTCAGAGGCATTTGACGAGTGGGGCTGTGTAGGGGGCACATGAGTCTGGAGGAGAAGCACAGAGCTGCTCTTTAAACTTCTCTTCCAAAAAACTTCAGTCACTAATTAGAAACATGATTTAACCACATCACACAGCCATGAGAGAAAACAGAACAAAATTTCCATCAAAAAACAGCAGGTGAACCAGTTCCAGGAGAGAGGAAAGTGCAGGGGAAAGACAGGGATCAAATCAAACCAAAGCTGGTCTTTAACTGCTCAGAATTACAAAGAAATGAAATGCATGGATTGACCTATGCAAAGAACTCCAATAAGAAAATCCACAACACCAAAATCATGAAAGGAAGCTACACCTTATTTATGTTTATGAAATCAATTAGTAAGAGGAATTTAAATGAAAAAGAAAAAAATGAGAGAACCCTTCCTCTTTTATAAACTCTACTCTGTACATCAACATGATTCATTCACTTCTGAGGGTAATAAACCTAAAGCTAAAAATAGAAATATGCCTCCAAAATGTGAAAGTGTGAGAGGTAGATCATAAACAGTGAAGGAGTATTCGTGAGAGGCCTGCCCCCTTTATTCAGCCGAGTGTTTCCTGTATCCGGGGGGTCGGGAGGGCGGGTTGTTTTGGAGGAGGGGGGGGTAGGGTCAATCCCATTCATTCCCCGCCCCCCAAATTTGAGGTAGACTGCACTCTTAACCACAATCAGAAATCATATTTAGAAATCTGCACAACAAAAGTTAGGTTAGATTTGTCATTATTTTCATCTTATTTCTACTTTCTCTAAAAAGTTTATTTTCTTATTTGTTTCCACCCCCCTCCTCACCATGCCTACTTTCGCCTCCACCTTCGACAAAACGTACTAACGTCAACCATCGCCACGCCAAGATCCCGGCTGCTGGCTTGATTTTGTAAACGTATCCCACTTTTTCTGACACCTTCCATGAAAATTCAGCGGTTTCCTTAATCGCCTCCTGCGATTCCCCCGACCCCCCCCACCCAACCCCATACAAAACATGAAATGAACGCACCATCCAAGGAAACAAAACTAATTTCAGAACCCCAAATTACCACCCCACCCCCCCCAAAGAAAAATCAGAATATTCATTGCTGCAGTATGTAATGTTGGCATTATTCGGCATTGCTAATTGTTACTGTACAAGTCCTGTCCAGAAGATGGCGCTGTGAACCTCAGGAAAACTGAGGCCAATTTAATTTAACACTCCCAGCAGCCGCCAGCAGAGGGCGCCACAACTCATCTCTGTTAATACTCATATGTACACATATACTTTTATATACACACAATATACACATGTACATATATGCTTGTAAAAAAAAAGAGCTGTACAAATTCCGCTGGCGGCTGATCAAATTTTAAATTTTTTTAAAAAATAAAATGTTCAAGAACTATTAGCTTTATAAAGTATACAAAATACCACAAAGCAAAATAAAAAAGAAAAAGGAACATTTTTTCTCCATATATCATTTCTCTTTTCTCTGAGGTACTTAAAGCTTGAGGTAGTTTGGTAAAAATGCATATTATCTCCACTTCCTGGCCAACAGCCTCAGACACTTCCTGTTGCAATTCTGGCAGTGTTTCTTTCTCTATATAAAATGCCATTCTCAATACTGGGACAAGATATTCCCTCCCACCCCCCACCCACACCAATTACAACACCCATTTCCAACCCCAAGCCCCCCCCAACAACAAAGTGAGGGGCGCAATGCCTATTTTTCCATACTCAAAAAATAATGAGAAATCTTCACTAAACACCCCCTTTAGGGGCTTCATGAACGCACTGAGCACAATGTTTTGGGGGAAAAAAAAAATACCAAAAACTATAAATCAACAGGTGAAGTGTGAACCACACCAGGCAAGTGAAGGGGTTTATCTCCATTACAAATTTTGGGTGTTAAAGAGGACAAAAAAAAAAAAAAAAAAAAAAAGTACCAAGACCCTCGGCGTTCGCAGAGATGCCAGAAGGTGCATGTCAGTTTTGCAGCATGACGAGAGCAGAGAGCAGGTGGAGCGAGGAGCAGGCGATCGCTCCAGCACCACGCCTCATCCCATCCTGGTGTCAGTCTCTGCAGGGGCCCCTGGAGGCCCTGGAAAGCACCCGCTCTACTTGCGCCGGAGGGGCGGTGGGGCCCCGGGGCCCGACACAGACGAGGCCCTCTGCTGCTGCTGCCTCTTCACCTGCAGCAGGATCTCCTGGATCTTCCGCTGGGCCAGCTGGGGAGCGGGGGCACAAAGGTTAGTGTACACCCAAAACGCCAAACGGCACAGAGCAACACACACCACAGGGGCTTCAGCACCTGGCTTGCATAGAAGTGTCCGGTAATCTTGACGATGACCTGGTCGTTCTCGTCAGGAGTCTGGTCTCTGGGCACCACCACCTCAGCGCTGGTGAGGTTCTGCAGCTCGTTCACCTGAGAGGGGGAGAGATCTACATCAGACAGGTGAGCTCCACAAGTGAGTGTCAGATTGCAGAGAGCCCAAATCTGCTTTAAAATCTAAGTCTACCTGCATCACACATTTTATCCTTCACAGCTGATCCCAGCCTAAACTCCTCAAAGAAAACCATGTGGAAAAAAAGACACCCCAAGCAGGAACAGAGGTGTGGAATGAGTTTAGACTTTCCCGTCATAATGGATAGGATAGGGATGGCAGAAAGCGGACTCTAGATCAGGTGCCCAACAAACCGGTGCACTACAGAACGCACCGTTTTCCCGCCCTTTCCGATCACGCGGCCAGCAGCGTATGACGGGACTTTAATGTGGGCCTCCAGCTTCACTTCCTCCTTTGGCCCAAAGAAGTTCTCCTCCTTCAGCTTCCCAAATATCCTCCCCTGTGCCTGCAGACGCACCAGAAAAGAGTTACAGCACTACCTTGCAGTCCACTAACCGCTTTGGCACTACGGCCAGAACAGGCGGTACGCTGGCCACAGAACTTTGCTCTGGTGTTGCAGAGATGATGTTCACAGGTAGTAGACCTTTGCCCTGCTAGACAGGTGAGCAGGTTTACCTTGAACTGGGCCTCAGGTGGGCCAGCGATGATCACCATCCTCTGCTTGGTGTCGGGACCATCGGCCGGAGCGATCTGGAACGAGACGAGCAGGACGGTCACTTTGTGTTTGGGCCCCTCAGCTGGCCGCTGGGGCGGCTGAGCCTGGGGGAGGTTAACTGCATCTCTCGCTGCGCGGGTCAGCAGGTGAGGAACGGGGCTCTCACCTTGATGGATGCCCCGGCGAAGCGGGACAGCTGTTTGATGTGCTGGCCCTGTTTGCCGATGATGGCGCCCACCGCCAGCGCCGGGATAAACAGGTGCACAGTTTCAGACTCTGACTGCTGGAGGAGAACACAGAGCGCAGTCAGAACCAACGTACAGTACACACGCGCAGTCACACACACACACACACACACACACACACACACACACACACACACACACACACACACACACACACACACACACACACACACACACACACACACACACACACACACACACACACACACACACACACACACACACACACACACACACACACAGTGTTCCAGTTTAGGCAGCAGTAAGACCAGACTGCCAAACCCCCCGAAAAGCACATCAAACCAATAACGACACACAAACTCCCATCAAATCAACACACAAACCCCCCACTTACACACAGAGGGGAACAACGTCCCCACGTTGCAGCAGAAAGACTTAGTTGCAGGTGAGTGTGGAGTGTCCATGAGTCACAAATTCACAGACACTCCATACTCACGACATGTGGACATGACACCTGAACTACACACCACACAGCCCATCTCACCTGAACTACACACCACACAGCCCGTCTCACCTGAACTACACACCTCACAGCCCATCTCACCTGAACTACACACCACACAGCCCGTCTCACCTGAACTACACACCACACAGCCCGTCTCACCTGAACTACACACCACACAGCCCATCTCACCTGAACTACACACCACACAGCCCATCTCACCTGAACTACACACCACACAGCCCGTCTCACCTGAACTACACACCTCACAGCCCGTCTCACCTGAACTACACACCACACAGCCCGTCTCACCTGAACTACACACCACACAGCCCGTCTCACCTGAACTACACACCTCACAGCCCATCTCACCTGAACTACACACCTCACAGCCCATCTCACCTGTACGGCAAACAATGGCTGTGGTGACAGACACACAGCTCACTGACAGGATCAGAGGTGCAGGTAATTATGCATAAATGAAGCACAGAAGTGCAATAACACTAGTACAGGAATGGGCCATTTTGTGCACAGATTCTATAGTAGCAGGTTGGTGCTTGGACATCTTAGCCTGAATGTTCCCATTGCAGCCAGCAGGGGGAGCAAAATGAGGAGAACGCACACAAGGTGTCTCAACCTGCGGTCTCTAATTGGACCAGCTGTTCCTTCATTTCCACGGCATGATGAACGGAGGTCAAACCCTCACATTGTTCTACACATAGTGGCTCACTGGCAGTGTGGAGCTGGTCAGGGGAAAGACATTCACCATCTCTGCGTCAAACACAGCCCGAAAGGTTTGGAAAAGCAATAGACCTGGTTACTGAATGAAGGCAAATGCCATCAGGTGAAGTCAGGTGTCAGTATCGAACGCTGGCAGTGATGTGTTAAGTGTGCTCAGCCTGTCCTAACCCTAACCTGAACATCACCCAGGTGAACAAGGCCTGCAGCGTTTATCAACCCGGATCTCACAGAGGACCTCTGTCTGGCCGCAGCCAGCTGCACCCAAAACCTGAGCTCAATGGCGAGGAGGAGAAGCACAAAACTGACTTTCAGATCAGTGGCAGAGTGCACAGTGGACCCTGAGAGTCACTGAGCAGCGATCCTTCTGCCCCAGCGCTGCACGCATCACGGGGTTCATGCTAATGAGCACATGCTAACAAGCGCATGCTAACAAGCCCCATCCTTCTGCCCCAGCGCTGCACGCATCACGCATCACGGCGCATTCAACAAGAGCATGCTAACGAGCCCCCTCCTTCTGCACCAGCGCTGCACGCATCACGGGGTTAATGATAACAAGCGCATGCTAACGAGCGCATGCTAACGAGCCCCATCCTTCTGCCCCAGCGCTGCACGCATCACGGGGTTCATGCTAACAAGCGCATGCTAACCAGCGTGTGACGCTGAGCATGTGCCTGACCCAGCCCCCAACGTGGCAGCTGGGTCTGTGGGGGGTTCTGGGAAGCTTAGAGATACCCCCAGCTGTCCCTCCCTGTCCTGCAGCCAGCCGCCTGGTAAAGCCATGCAAAGCATTGTGGGAAGGGGGACTTACACAGGGCTGGCTGCTTGTGGACACCACCGAGTGCCAAAATGGCGCATCGCTCCCAAATGGGCAGCTCTATGAGAGAAAGAGGCAGAGACACACACAGACAGACCAAGTCACCTTACACAGAGACACCTATGGGCTGGAGGCCAACATTACAGCTCATTCCATGGCTTGTATTTATTCTATCCCTGCACTGAAACCAGCTGATTCTGCTCATCACACCCCTCCAGTGTAGAATCAGCTGCTTTCATGCACGGGTGGATCGAGAAGTACATGCGCAAACTGGGTGAGTCACTGGCCTGTCCACAGTGCCCCCTATAGACAGGAGGCCAACATCACAGCAGGTTCCCCATTACACATAATGGGACGGGGGTTACACTCACTCCGTAAGAGGGGTATGAGGCTTGAGCACCAGGTGGAGGACCCCCCATCATGGAGGGGGCCATGTTGGGGCCAGAGGAGGGGAACAGACCCAGCGCGTTGAGGTTGAGGCCGGGGATGAGGTTGGCCTGCAGCTGAGGGAGAAAGAAAGGACAGGATGTGAGGACTGTGCACGCGACAGGCCTTACTGCATGCACCAACACTGCAAAAGGAAGTACGACCTTAACCTCACACACCAGAGCCATGACATCACTTCCTTTCACCCCGTTTCAATACAGCAGCCGATTTTCCATGGAATTACACTTATCCCAAGTGTAGCTGTAAACCAGCATGTATCTGCTGCTAACGCTGCTCACACACACACACGATTAAAGCTGCATTATAACGCTGCTCACACACACACACGATTAAAGCTGCTGCTAACGCTGCTCACACACACAATTAAAGCTGCATTATAACACTACTGCTAACCAAGCCGCCGGCTGTGCTGCAGTGACGTACATTCATGGCAGCCATGTCGTTCTCGTAGGACTCTCGGATCTTCTTCATCACCTCCTCTTCAGCGCGGCTGCAGGCTGTGATTGAGCCCTTCACTGTGATCGTCCTCTCAGGGTTATACAGAGTGAGGTCCTGCAGTCTGGCCAGAGAACACACACAATTACACACACATACACTACAGAGTGAGGTCCTGCAGTCTGGCCAGAGAACATACACAATTACACTACAGAGTGAGGTCTTCCCACCTGACTGGAACACAACACAGTACAAACAAAGACACATGCATGTACACAAATTCATATACATGTGTACACTCAAACACACTCACTGTTACACAAAAAGACGCTCACACAGACACACGCTTGCACACAGACACTCACGCGCACTCACACAGACACACGCACGCACACAGACACATGCGTGCGCACACACTCACGGGGAGATGGTGATCTTGGTCTCTGTGTCTTGCTCAATCTTCTTCAGGTTCCGCCCCTCCTTCCCGATCAGACGGCCCACAAAGTTATTGTGAGCCAGAATCTTCAGGGGATTTCTTCAGTGCTGAGAGGGAGCAACACACTGAATCAAAAGAGCATCAACTACAGCCAATCAGAAAGCCCGCTCCCCCCCCAAACAAATCATAAAACCCCTGCTCTCTGATAATTCTGCTGTGAGGCCACACCCCCAGCTGCAACAGTGAGTGAAATCTGGGGTCCAAGTGAACCTACTCATGACTGGAAATAAGCTGCAACTCAGGGCCTCAGAGGCAAGGAGTGCTGAATGGCCAATCATCAGACCAAAACCACACTGTGACAAAACCTGCAGACCCTGCGGCCCTCCAGGACTGGAGTTAAACCTGCAGACCCTGCCCCCAGGACAGAAACCTGGAGTTGGAAACCTGCAGACACTCCAGGGCTGGAGCCTGCAGACCCCAAGGACTGGAGTTAAACCTGCAGACACTGCCCCTCCAGGACTGGAGTTAAACCTGCAGACACTGCAGCCCTCCAGGACTGGGCCCTCCAGTTAAACCTCTGCAGGACTGGACCTGCAGACACTGCCCTCCAGGACTGGAGTTAAACCTGCAGACACTGCGGCCCTCCAGGACTGGAGGTAAACCTCAGACACTGGGAGCACTGGGGGTGGTCTCCCTCCAGGAAGCCCTTGCTGGAGCCTGCAGACACTGACCCTCCAGGACTGGGCTGCAGACACTGCTTCCAGGACTTTGTGTCAACACTGCGCCTCCTTCCTGCAGACACTCTCCATGATGGTGCGGCCCTCCAGGACTGGCAGAGCAGCACTGTCCAGGGGTGGAGTTAAACCTGCAGACACTGTGATTGGTCTTCTCTGCTGCAGTGACCCCAAGGGGGCGTTCTCCTTCCTTCTGCATGATGGATGTCAATGCCTGCACCACAGATGGATGGGAGCACCGCAGAGGGGAGAGAGGGGGGCATCTTTGGGCCGCAGCTAACAACTATTCTCATTATCATTAATCTGCCGATTATTTTCTCAATTAATCAATTGTAATGGAGATTTTTTTTGTGTGCGCGTTTTTTGTCTGACCAACAGTCCAAAACCTCAAAATATTCAATTTACTACAATGCAACACCAAGAAAAATTTTAACATTTGAGAACATCAAATTTTTGGACATTTTTGCTTTAAAAATTAAACGATTAATCAATTATCTAAATAGCTGGCGATTAATCTCTTTCGAACGATTAATCGACTAATTACGAGAGCGCCCCTGTGCGAGCGTGCACATGCGCAAGCGCCCCTGTGAGAGCGCTCGTGACGTGTGACGTACTTGGACTGTGTCTGCTTGGTGATGTTGCGGATAGTGGCGCCTTCTTTGCCGATGATGGCGCCCACAAACTGTGTGGGGACGAGCATGCGCAGGGGGACATCAGACTGCAGTTTGGGGCGCGCCCCCGCCCCAGGGGAGCCCTGCCGGGGGGTGCCTCGGGGGGCGAAGCCTCGCCGCGCCGCCAGGGAGGGGCATCCTGTCCTGCCGACTCATCTGGGATGTAGGACACCTTCAGTGCGTAGCTCTCCATCAGAAACCCGTTCAGCTTCTCCAGCGCCCTGGGCAGCGGAGGTCAGAGGTTAGAGGTCAGCTTACACTGAAGCATTCTGGGTAAGACTCAATCATGTAATGATATTTACTACTGTACAGTTACATTCTCTCCTGGTTTTCCCTTTCTTTGTTAATAAGACAGTTTTAATGAGACCAATGACAGCCTTCCCCATCCACAGACAGGAGCGCAGTGAGAGCTATGTGCCAGCAGTGGACAGCAGAGATCTGTATTTTCTCAGCCATCAACCTGCCCATCTGCTGTTGGAGTGTGAGTGTGTGTGTGTGCGTGAAGTGCTCACTGCCGGGCCTGGTCCTTGGAGCCGTATTTGACGTTCACCACCGCAGTCTCCGTCTCTGTGTTCACTGCGGAGGAGAGCAGCGATTAAGCCTCACCTAGACTCACCCGAGACACACACACTTCCTGTCAGAGGTGCAGCACGAGGCCGACTGTCAGAGGAGGAGTGTTTTTGGGTTTACCTTGTTCACAGCTCTCAACCGAGCCATACTGAGCCAGCAGCCCGTCCAGCACCTGCAGAGGAAGAGCAGAGGGCGTCTCACTGCGCAGCCCGCAGCGGTTACAGTCAAACAGCGTTTCACAGATGATCTCACACACACAATGCCCAAAAAGCATAATAATTTTACATTTATAAATCCAACCTTCACTCCCTTCACACACATTTAAAAGTTAAAATCTGGAAACACAACTGTCATCCAGGCTGGTATCACCAGACTTTGACAAAACCAAGACCCCACACCCAACAAAAACAAAAGTGCTCCAAACCTGATATAAGACTTCAATTTACAAACTTACTGAGAAGGTACTGAGACTAATCTTTAGTATAAACTTTACAAAAAACTGCTGGGTTTTGACACATAGATCTAAGGGTTGTTTTGGATGTGGAAAGGTCAGACTGAGCTTGCTCATGCACACACGCACGCACACCCACACGCACACACACACGCCTCTGTGTGTCATCAGCTCCAGGACTTGACGGTCCTTGAACTCCACAACCGGTTCTTTTCTTTTACTCTGGTTAATCAAGCTAACTGATAAGCACTAGACTATTATCACACATTTATCTGCCAAACAGTATAAAACCAGCACAATCTGTAGCCTCCCAAGAACCAGAGCAACTACATCTGCCTTCAGCTCTGACAAAACCCTCAATGAAAACTCCCTCCCCCCTCCATCCCCTTCTCACAGCCATTGGCTTCCCCAGGCATGAAAGGACTAATCATTGGTTACTTCAACCATCTGTCAAACTGATTACCCAATGGGCACTCAGAGCACGATAAAGCAGCAGTCCTCTGTGACATCACACAGAAAACAGAGTTCCACCAATCACAGAACATGTTGCTAACAATCAGAGCTACCACCACACTGAAAGATGCCACCTTTGGGCAAATGGGGGTGATCCAGGACATAGCATTCATTAACCACTGCTGAAATTGTCCAATTACCTTTTACCAAAACGCTCTGTGATTGGTGGAGGTGCCCCTCTCCATGCCAGTTAAGCAACAGTTTCATCTCTGCTTTAGAACATGAAGAGAACACACATTGCTCTGGGGGCATGGGTGAGCTCAGTGAGGTTCATGCTCTCAGCACTCCCACAATGCACTGGGGCAGGAATCCAGCGTTTTATCAGGTAGATAACGTGACAAGGTCCCCTGTGCTGGAGTCCTTGTACCCTCTGCTGATCAAAGGAAGGTTCTATCAGCATCAGATACAAACGATTTACACAATCTACTCACTCACACACACAGACACACACCAACACACACACTATGCCTCAGCATACGCGACAGCCCAGTGACCTTTGAACCTTAACCTGACAAGCCACCTGTTCATTACATTTACCTTTCCTTTAACCCAAGGGGGCGCGGCATCCCGCAGGTTAGAGCAGTTAAACCCAAACCTGATAGAGTGCTGGAGGGTCTTCCCTTTGGTTTGTGAAACATCTGCCAGATTTGACACCATTTTGACTTGTCAGACCCTGAGGTGGACAGGTAGGTCACTTTACAGGTGCGCTTTGAAGCTCCTCATCACACAACACTTTGAGATGCCCCCCAAAAAATGTAACGCTCACTGAAGACACACCGAAATTTACAGCTACATAAAGAGCTAGAGTGAGGAATCCAGTTCCACCACCTACCCCGGCTCATTTAAATTAGCCGTACACGCTAACGTCAGTGAGCTCAGCATTAGATGGCAGAGAAAACACGAGCCGCCGGTCAGCCTATCACATGGTCGCCGTGAATGCGCGGGACCATATTCACTTCATCAGCACCGTGTTTAACGGCACAGCTGGGCCTGAAGCCCAGAACATTCTGTGTTGCCACTTAACACTGAATGATCAGCTGACACATTTCATCTGGATTCCAGGTGGAAACCGACTCGGTGCAAAAGGTGACCCTCCAGGAGCAGGACTGAGACCATATGGCTGAGGTGAGGACACACCAGAGGCCAGTTGACCCATTTCTGATGCCAACAGCGCCCCCTGTCTGCCTGGCATGTAAAAACCACAACCAGAGCTGACAGGGCTGAAACCATGAGAGCGGTGTGGAACAGGTCGGAACTGGCTCGGACTCACCTCCCACTGCATGTGTGGTGGAATGTTTCGGATCTGCAGTTTGCAACTCCTGTGGAGAGAGAGAGAGAGAGACACACAAGGTTAGAACCAGGAAAACCAGAGAGAGAGCAAGAATGAGACACACAGGGTTAGAACCAGGAAAACCAGAGAGCAAGAGAGAATCTCACCCCCAACAGCACACCAGAGTACATCAAGGTTGGGTACACCTTACATTTCATGATAATGTTACAAATCACTGCCGATTCCTGATACAGTGTCTTCCTGTGAAATGGAATGGGGTACGAGGCAGAGGGCCGACTGAGGCAGGGTGATGGGAGAATGGGGTATGGAGGCAGAGGGCCGACTGAGGCAGGGTGATGGGAGAATGGGGTATGGAGGCAGAGGGCCGACTGAGGCAGGGTGATGGGAGAATGGGGTATGGAGGCAGAGGGCTGACTGAGGCAGGGTTAAAAGGTGTCGAATGGAATGTCCGATTCAGTTCCATAAGAGGCTCTGAAGCAGAACCGGTCCGGTCCACCCAGGGAGACAGCCCTCTGACCGCACTATCCTCCAGACAGGAAGGGCAGGACAAGCAGCACCAACCCATGTGAGAAATGGACCCACTCTGGATCAGCACACACCACACAGCGCCCTATATAGCTGACCTGCAGAAATGCAGCACAACATGTGCGCCAATGCACAACCACAACAAGTCACTTATGGCAAGACTAAGGAGTCAGACTGTGTGATTACTGTGACAACCAGTACCATGGTAACTTTCCTGAAGGCTTAACGTGTACTACAGTTTCTCCTTCTCACACACGTGTGGTCACTGGATCGAACCACATTTTCCCCAGAGCAGAAAGTGATTCTGCCTCATTCTTAAAGATCCAGTAGAGGCGACAGTGACAGCTGAAGTGAAATGCTCCTTTAGCGGAACAGCACATTATATTGCATCATGTGACTCCAAAGTCCACCGTGTGTTTACACAAGACTTCAACCTACAGGCACAAAATGTACAAAACACTAATCCCACAAACACACACCAAGACCTAAAGTGCCAGCAGACCTCAACCTCAACCAACACTCAACTAGCAAAATTACACAAAGAATTATTCAATATATTAAAAGGGAGCTGAAAAATAAATGGTTTTTATTGGGTAAACTTTAACCCCAAATGGCCATTTCAGGAAATGTGGAATTCTGTGTGGAGAAACATCCATGAACACGCTCAGACTGTGACACACACGTTACATGAGCATGATTGTTCCAGTGAGAATGCACGGAACAAAGCCATTAACTGCATATAATTTCACTCTGGGCTCTGATTGGTTGGAGGGGTTTCTCATCACGGCCAGGTTTTGAGGTTCATCCTCTGCCTTGGAGTGGTACCCCAAAACACCAAAACCTCCCCACCAGTTTTCAGTGCCCGAGGGGGAGAGGCAGGGTGACCCTAGTCCTCCCAGCCCCATGACTGGCGAAGTTCAGAGTCTGAAGGCACACCTCACACTGTGTACGCCAACGGCCAATCATCGCCCTGTGAAAGCAGGCAAGCGATCAGGGTGACGAGTGTTTGCACAAGAGTCGCGTTCCTTGAGAGCCAGCCATGTGATTCTGAATGGACCTCCATTTTACCTGCGGATGAGCGTTTCATCAAGACTGCCGGCCATGAGGAGGAGAGCAGTTTCCCAAGCGAATGAGCAGCGACTGGACTACAAACAGAGTTTACTCGTCCACAAATTCACGACACACAATGCATCTTCCACTGGCTCAACTGTGGAAACACACAGAAGGTATGGTCATTATGAGAAATGTGTGAAACCTGAACTTCTGCTCTGGGAATATTTACCCTGAGGAAAACCCAACAGGGTGGCAAATATTACCCACAATGCATCAACAAGCAAGTAGAAGCAGCCATGTTACCCAGTCAAATTCAAACTTTTTCACCACACAAGGGGGGAAAGAAAAAAAAATAAAAAAAAAAAAGAGGCACATGCTAGTTCCTCTTTAGTTCTCAGCCAGAGAAAGCCATTTTAATTTATATTTTTCTAATGTGTTCAGAGTGTTTGTGTGCGTGTATGTTTGGACCGAGCAGCAGTCATTCTCATTAGGGTGGACCAAAATTCGCTCCACATAAACACATGTAAGGTCACTCTCCAAAACAGCAGGGTCACTACAGGCCCAAACACAGCCTCTCTCACACAGCTTAATCACAGGACTTCTCCAGCACACATGCTTTCTGCTTAATCTGACAGTCAGCTACAGCCGGCCCAAAAAACCTATCAACTCCAAAGCAGTGAGAGCTCCATCACTACCACTGCAGACACAGCCCTGCAGAGGGCGCCCTCAGAACTGAGGCACAGTCCCCAGACACTCAGCTGAAAGGAGTTGTTTACAGTGCATACTGGGATTTGTAGTGCACATTGGGGTGGGGAGGTTAAGCCATTTGCAAAATCATACCTCATGGCATGGGGAAATTTGTTTCAGAAGTTTCCAAATTGTCTTTTATGACCAAAGCACCCATATTGTCACTGATCCTATAAAAGCGTTTTCAGACATCATCTGAGAAACATGGAGATGCGTCACTCGAGCCCTCCGCCCAAGCGATTTTAACCGTTAATTAACCCCGATGAAACCCCTCTGGGATGGTCCTCTCTCAAGAGGAACCAAAACATCAGCATCAAGCAACAGTACACACAAACCCAAGTCACCATCAAACAGGAAAATACTGCAACAGTGAGCGAAAAGCAAATGAATTCAGCCTCACTGCACAACATGCACCACCCCTACGGCGGGATTATCTGCTCTTTCCTCAGTATCCAAAATCATCACCATATGTACCAATACACTCATTATTTATTCCGCATTTTTGTGAATATTAATTACGTTGTATAGCATAATGCCAAAAGTCAGCCGACATTTGTCTATTTATTTGTTAAGCTACAAAATGTTTTCCTATTCATTTTGAAAGGGAATAGAAATATGTTGCTCATTCATGACATTAGACAGCAAACCAGACATCACAATATTGTATTCACAAAAGTTTTGCAATATTACCGAAATATGGAAATTCTGATATTGTTTGATATCAGTCACACATTTAAACCCCTCATCATAAATCCAAAGGACACTATGCAACCAACACACAGGCTGTACATAAACAATTCTGCAACACACACACACACTACCTGGTCCAACATTTCAACCCACTACAAAAATAAATAAAATGGAGGAATGAGTACTGGGCAAATGGCAGCAGGCCACCCCCACCCATCAAAGCCCTGCACAACACCCCTCCGCAGGGTCAAAGGTCACGCTGCCCTGAGTCACAGAGTGCCAGCTAATCCAGGCCAAGCCTGTGGCTCCAGCAGGCCACTCCCACTGGCAACCAGAGACCAATGACCTCAGAGATACCAGCCCCGCCCCCTGTCCCCAGACACCATCGCGGTCACACTTCCACAGACCTCTAACAGCGGTACTGGAAAGCCCACTCAGAACATAACAGAAGTGTGCAAAGATCAAAACTCCCCTTTTGAAGCCAATGGAAAAAAAAATTGTGTGATTGGAGGCAAAATATAAAAAGTTTCCCAATAGTCTTATGAAACTCAATTCACCATTCCTTATCAATGAATAGATGTTGACGAGGATGTCAAATGCATGTCAAATTTTGGGCGATTTTAGGATAAGTTAGTTTTTGTATTTTTACCCAGTCACAATGCCCTTATGATTTTAACTTTACACATTGGTTTACTTCAGTTCAGTAAGCCAATCGATGAAGGACACACCTTTTAGCTACATTCAGGTTTTTACAATCCATCTCAATATTGTCAGTAAAAGAAAGCTATCTGTAACAACTGGATGAGTAGGGTACCACTGGATTTCATTTATGAAAAGGAAATTATTTGTATATTTCCCCACAACTTTGGGCAGAATCACTGACTTACAAACGGCTACATACAATAAATGTGACTGGTACAAGCTGATTAAAAATGTGACCATGGAGGTTTTACTAGGCTGCTGTTTTAAAATGGCTTCAATGGGCAAAATAAATCTTTTGGCCTCGTCATGCGCGGTAGAGCCATTTCCAGTTACTTCCTTGGCCTCGCCCCTCCCACCCTCCAGTGCCTGCATGCCCCACTATCCATACCAGTTTCACAAACCCAACGAGTGCGCATTCCACCATTCTAATATTCAATCTACACTTCAGATTACTTCTCGATGGAGGAGGCGGGGCATGGATTAATTTAAAATGTCAGTTTATATTAATTTAAAACGCTCCTGTTAACACAACTGACTTATAAAACCACTCTAAGGTTTAGATGTGCACTGCGCAATACTACGCAATGGTACACATATACAATAAGGTAAGGCGGTGGAATGATGGGTACAAAAAAGAATATTTCAAGTTAAGATTCAAGTCAAATAAGTGTATGGGTTTTTTGGCTCTAATGTTTTCATAAAATATCCTCGTGATTGAGCTGCAAATCATTCATATTTATTTAAATCAATCGCTGCAATAAACAGAGTCAAGAAATTTAGTAAATTAAAGTATGGTTTCTGCCAAACTTGTTAAACACGTAGACACAGACTTGCCACGTTTAATAGAACAGACTCGTCATCGGTTTATTTACCCAACCAAAATGTTTCCAACTGAATTTGGGAAAATACGACAATTTGGCTGTCGCCCCCTTCCCCCCCTCCCAAAAAAATATATAAGTTATGCAACCTCCCATATTTTCAAAGCTCGACACTTTAGGCGTTCGGATTTCTACCTGCACAATTCTAAACATAGTGTAGCATTAACGTGGTCTGCATAAAATGTGCTCGCATTTAAAGCACTTTGGAAAATGACAACACGCACAAGAGCACACACTTAATTCTCCAAGAATTACATATGGCCACATCCGTACAATAGTTTTTCTGACTCCGCCAGCCAGACGTGAGGCCAATTCAACAGCGGTTCAGGCGAGGAGCACACACTAAGGGGGTTTACACAAAACCGGCATATATATGTTTCACATGACGGACGCGGAATGCGGAGCAGAGAGGTAGAACAGCTCCAGTAAGCCGGGACGTTTCACCCCGAGCCGAACTGAGGGCATTGTCGGACCAACACGACTAGGCCCCAGTCCTGCTAGTCCAACTCGCATTTTTAGAGAGTCCACCTCACTGCACCGCAAACTGTAAAGAAAACGGAAACGTGAGACAAGGAATGTAGAACACGCTTTCCCTCCTCCCACTAGGACGACACCATATTTGAAAAATTATCCCTTCTAGCTGTATGTTAAACATTTAAAGCAGACTTTGTCCTGCATTCACACACACACACAATTTACATGTGTGCCGTATGTGAAAACGCCTGCCTGCTCAACACACTGCGAGTTCAGCTTTTTTTGGCGACCATAAAAATTAATGTACAAATATACATTAGGAAGCAACTTAAACACTCAAATCCTTTCACATTTAACTGGGCCAGACCCCAAATTCTGATCAAAAAAAAAAACGAATATTTGCACCTATCCACATCTTTGCTTTAACAAAAAAAAAAAAAAAAAAAAACTCAAAACACACCCAACGTTCATTTCCTACAAACGCCTAAACTATTGCCTGATTGAAAATACAAATCCATTATCGCTCTGCAGACAAACCGGACATCTTATGGTGAACCTCGTGGTCCAGAAACATCTGCATTTTCAGCATATATTTCAACAACCAATAACAATACATTTAGCAACTACACCTTTTGTGTACAGAAGTGGCCATTTTCCCTGTAGTGATTTCATAAGATAGAATTTTACCTTTGTCTTTTTGGGACAGAATGTTCCACTTCTAGAAGTTTTCCATGAAGTTCTACTTTACCTGGGGAGGGGTACAAAAATAATGAATTTTAGCTCGTTTGTGGGCGAGAGGACCTAAACAACAGCAGGCCGTGATTACCATCACTTTTTAAGAGGGGAAAATAAATTTAAAATGTTACGAAACAACAACTTGTAAACACTTTTGCAAGAAACAAACCTACTGACAAATGTAATGTGAGCAATAACGATCTAAGAGCAAGAAGGGTAACTTAGCCATCAAGATGCTGTCGACAAACTTACCCTCACGCCACACAACTAACCTTGGATGCCATTTCCCGGAATGCATAATGCTAGATTTAATTCCTCATCTACTATACGTTATTGTAGTTTTTGCCCAACATGTTCATATATTTTATTTTTAAATAAAAACTCTCTGTCAAGTACACACAGTCAGCTCACTAGAATTCCACAGACACTGCTCAGCCACTTGGAATTACAGTTCTAAAAGTTCATACTAAAAAAAATAAGCAGAACAGACAACACGATTGCTACACACGCATACATTGCAGATAACTTTGACTTTTCTTGGGCCGAGTGAACAGATTTAGGGAGATTTACTTCAGTTGTTAGTGACATTGTAATCGTATAACCGTTCAGATACCATGAAGTAACAAAGGCAGATATCGAAAGGTTATTGCAATCAAAAAGTAACATTTACACAGGTACGCGGGTGACCCTGCAACCTCGGCCCGGCACAGCCTTGCACGCTATGGATGCACCGAATCGGGCGGCCCCTCCTTCCTGGTTGCACTAAAATGGTCGATAGTCTGTCCATTGTATAGACTGTTTCTGATCAGATACAAATTGCATTTCTATACAGGGAAAAGTGGTGACAGCACGTCCACTGAGTCAGACAATTAATGAGTGCTAATCTGAGAGGGAGAGGGGGCTAGAAACCCCTCCAACACACATCGCAGCACTATGGCTACATTAATGTTCCATATTCCTGAGCGTAACGTAAATGGACACGAATGAAACGCAACTATGGTGTACAAGCAGATACAGCGTTTTAACAATAAAACCCAAACACATCCCAGCGTGGTCGCTTTTCTCTTACCCGAAAGAATGTCAATGGCCTTCATTGCCATCTTCTCGTCGGGGCAATCCACAAACGCGTAACCCGTTTTAACAAGGAACGGGCCACTGACGGGGACCTTCCACTCCTCAAAGATACTTTCCAACTCCAGCGGGCTCGCTTCTTCACTCAAGTTGCCGATGTAGAGCTTATTCATGGTGTCAAGCGCGAAAAAATGCCAACCCTCCCGACGGAAAAAGCGTATTTATCTTCACAGATGTAGTCTTGTGGGTGAAACGTACAATCACGAAACTGGGTGCTACCTCTTTAGGGCTGGCTATCGATATATTTAATAAAAAGCCTATCAATATATCGCGCTCGTTTCTCCCCCAGTCTATCGTGCAAATAAAATAAATTGGTAATTGTGTATCCAGCCTTTCCTAAGGATGGCGGGTTTGGGCAAAAAGGAGGAGAAAACTACTTTTTTGTCTTCCTCCGAACCCCTCTGGCTGAAAGACTGAAAATGTCACACACACGTTAATGCTGGCGCCGCCTCTAAATAAAATCGAGAAGAAAAAATCTCTTGAATATTCCGGCTTTTTTGAATGAGCCACGTGTTCAAACTACAAATCAACTTTGCACGTGAGGAATCCCGATTCCTCAATTAAGTGTTGGATTGGGAAAATGGTGCGGGAAACCGGGGTGGGGACGCGGGGAGGAAGGGGAGCGGGTTTATCGTGTGGGAGAACCTGCGTACTTTGAGGGATTTCGTGCGTGTGCGGCCGCACTGTCATTACTCAGAATCGTATTAAAGCAAGCACGACCCCCTTTCTCCGTTATAGTGCCTTTCTTTCAGAATCTTGCTTCTCATTGGCTGCCTGGGCCGAAATGGCGTTGCACGCACGCTCGCGCTTGGATAGAGATACTGCGGGGGCTCGTGCGAGTGCCTCTCCACGGAGGGTGGAGGGTAGAGGAGGAAGCGGGGGGAAGGGGCCCTTCACCAATACTATCAGATTAAAATAGTCTGTGTGTGTGCGCGCTCGCCCTACATACATTTTACATGTGGACACCTCGCAGTGTGATGGGCGCCCTGAACATACTTAAGAAGTCTGGCGCGTGGGCTGGCACCGCCGTGCCCTGCCCTTGTGTGCATGTGTGTTTTCTCTCTTAATTTTCGTCGGCATCCATCTTTCCTGTTCCAGTTTTGGGGCCGTGGCACAAAAAGTAAATATATCATCTCCGGGGAGGGGTATGGCCCTGTGAAAATGTTTAGATTTTGTGCCAAAGTGACACCCCCTACTCTAGGTACATGAGCACGTGGGGAAGCAGACACGGCTGTAAAGCCGCAACCCCCTTGTACATGGCGAACTCCAACAACGTTTCCTGCATGTGGCGAGAAGGCCTCACTGTGAATAGGGGTGGAGGGTGTGTCTTTTTTCGGGGAGGGAGGGGGGGGGTTAATGAACCGCCTCAAACTAGTGTGAAAAGGTATCAAACCGTGTTACTTACACAAAATCAGGTGTCCATACTTTACAATGCACTGGTCCGTAAAGTAAAACACACAAAAATGTACCTAAGTTTTTTTTTTAACCAAGCATTTGTTAACATGTAAATCTACCAGCGAACAATTCCGCATAAGTGTATGTACACAGCGATGCAAAAGAATATTTGGGCGGCTATATCTCCTTTAAGTCAATGCCACTAAACACAGATATGCGTACAACTACTATATACTATAACATATATAATACAATATACTATATACTCTAACTAAATCACAGATGGGGTTTGCATCGACATTGTAACAAAAACTACGCAACAAATAATTAGCATAGTGTAGTTGTTGTGAACGTGAATATATCAATAAAAACCCTACTAGTTACAGTGTGCCTGCAGGCGCCGGATGCCTGCTGCAGGGTTAGGGTTAGGGTTAGGTGAAATGAGCTAAGCCCATAATATTGGTTTCTGCTTTCTGAAGGCCTTCGCACTCTAGCACTGAATAATGCTGTTTTATGAGTTGTTAACACGGTGCATGTTGAATATGGAAATAAGAAAGTGGGATTCTCGACACTAATATACTTCACGCCCTTTTAATCTTTCCTGTGATCAGAACAAAAAAAAAAACAAGTTATCGACATATAAGGATATTATGACCGTATAACTGGTAACACTTAGTTTAAACTTAGAACTAAGTTTAAATTCGCTAAATTACATTTCAAACCATGTTTATACAGGTTATGTACAGTTAATGTATCCTAGTTGCTCTTCGTCTTGCTGCAGCTAGCAGCTCTGTACTCGGAAAGGTTACATTCCATGTAAAACAGAACAAATGGCGCCCCTCCGCTGCAGAGAAACCGCTCCCTCCAGTGCGCTGCTCTCTCAGCTCTCCACTTCACCCGAGCCCGCACGGCCCGCCCCGGGGTCACAGGTCATCTTCATTTCAGCAGAAGTCCTCGGCTTATTGTTTTTTTTTCTTACTCTCAATTTTTTGTCCAAATAGATAGCCTAACCTATACAGTGCCATTACATCAAGGAAGAAGTATATCATTATAGTTTTTTGCTGAAATGAGCCTAGGTATGATTTCTCCTTGCAGATTTTCCCTGGCTGCATTGCAATGCGTCGTGCAGAAAGTGTGCACTGTGACTGATATCGTGTAAGAGCAAAACTGTAAAAAACATTAAAATGTATGAATAAGAGCCGGGCCTGCGACGACACTTCACATAGACTTGTATGATATTTGTGTTTCGTTGCGTTTCAATTGATCCTACTTTACTGTCACATATATTGATCCGCACTCAGAGTAACGCTAAGGTTGTTGTTTGTATGCTGAAGAAGAGTGTGTTTGTAGAACTAAAAATATATATATTTTAAATTTCAATGAGTTTTCAGCTACCCTGTCTCTTCCAAAAACATCGCCCTCACTACTACGACAGTCGCTGTAGTACTCGGGTTTGGCATGGCCCAGCAAGCGCTGCTATTGGCTGAAAGGATTGTCCAATCCGCGAGCAGCCTCTCTGCGTTGCCGGCTCCCTCCGTTCATTGGCTGCTCTGTTGCAGTACTCAGTACGAAACAGGGCGCGAAAAAGTACCTTTTATCTGTTTATCTGAACAAATACGAAAAAAAAATCTGTATTTGCATTACATAAACTGTAGATACATCATCATAGTTCTTTATATTATTAGTCATGGTAGCAGTAGTCAGATTTAACAATAGAGTATGTGCTTTTTTTCTTTTCCATTGCACACTACTTAAGTAAATATTACTATTTATTATATTAATTGAAATTATTGGAAATTTGACAATTTTTGTGAAATAACACAAATGTTCAGGTAACATTTTACGAACTGGCAGTTATAAAACAGTTCAGTTAGTCTGCTTATTGCGTTTTCACTGATACAAATAGATATTGCATTAAGTTAGTGTATCATCAGCCTAATCAGTGACGTTGAACTAAACTGATTCATTCAAATGTACATACTTGCTTTTATTTATATGTACATGGACAACAGACATTTGTGTTCTTTCCCCGTGGTCTTTGCCAAAAATGAAAAATAATTTCGTCGAAACTGTCTTTAAATTCGTAGGGTTTCTCATATTACAGCCGTAAAGATCTGAAAATCATTGTAAAATGCGTACTTATTCAGACGAATACGTTCCACTGTATATGGTGTTTTGTAAGGCACCTTTTTACTTGTGAATTATAAACGGAAGTCGGGCGATAGATGCACTCGTGTGGAATGTAGACGAGGGGCCCCCACCCCACTCGTGCTCAGGGGGGTTGATCTTTCCTATAGCCAGCTACATTGTACATTGGACAGCCTATAGCGCAGCAACTATACAACCCTTTTGAATTTTTTCAAAATCTTGACTTAACGTTCGCCTCCTCTGTAAAAAAACGAACAAACAAACGAGTAAGTAAAACAAACAATTATTCGAATCTACGCCACGATAACAACATAAATAAAATGTTTACCATTGGGTTTGTACGAAAAAAAAACACAACTTCCTTGGAACTTACCTTTAGATACTGGTTATATATGCTTGTTCTAACCCTGAATCGATTTGATAATAAACACGTATTGGTATAGATCGATTCGTTGTTTTAAATAGGTAGCTGCATATTGAAATGTTTATGTATTCTTCGTGTTTAGCATCAAATCTATGTCTTGCTGTGCAGTGTGTATGTTTGAATGTATGGGTTTCTGAGTTTTGTGCGAACGCCATGTTGAAGATAACGAAAATGCTATAAACCCTTGTACCGCGCTGAGCTCATTCAGCGATGTTCTTTGCTGGGTAGTTGTTGGGTAGTTAAACTGAAAAATGAACTTATTCAACAGATATGAACATGTTGTGCGACGTCGCCTTTTGTTTATGGTGATCATTTATAACTCAATGAATTGCTGTTTCTCTCCTTTAAAGATAACACAACAGAAAAAAGAACGAATTTGTAGGACATGTAGCCACCAGGATTGTGTGGGTTATTTTTTTCGACAGAAAATGGCGGTACATTGAGAATGTATGTTGAAAGATAACATTATTTTGAAGGGGTTTCCGTCTTTCATTTAAATGTAACTTGCATATAGTAAACGATTCCCTTAAATAATTTTTTTCAAATATATTTGCGGTTTTATAAAAGCAAATTTAATTGAAAAAGTGTTGCATTTAGGATTAAATACTTTTCCTATAGTTGCAGGAATGATTGTTCTTACAAACATCAAAATTATGATTATTCATTATGCCAAACAATAATTGTAAATGAACAATTATTTTGCAACATTTGACCAAAAAACTCAAAATGCAAAACTAACAGAAACTAATCAAAAACCTGATTCATGTTGTAGTTCATGATTTCTTCAGTCTTAAAGGACAAATGTGTTGCTTTGTACTCTTTTTTTTTTGAAGTTGATATGCAAATAATTGTGTAAGGGCCTTTTACAATTTTGTTGTTGTAAAATAACCACATTGAAGTTGTGTAAATTACAGAATTAAAATACTGTTGTATTAAAATACTTGCCAACTTGCAAAGCTTTTTCTTTTTAAGCTGTAATTGACTTATAAACGTGAACACTACCTCTACAATTAATTTGCTGAATTCTGTATATATATGTAGAACAAATAAATAAAACTAAGGTAACAGAAGCTGATCACCATTTTATGTAAGGCAGGGAAATTCTCTCTTCCATAATGTCGTTGTTCGTAGGTGAACAGATATTTAACTCTTCTTTAAAAAGTTAAGAACACAGATGACAGAGAGGAGGTGAATCACACTGTCGTAGAATAGGGAGTGGAGCTAAAATATACATTTTAACATGCAGTCAAACTTTGAAAACAGCAATCAACTGTGTACTCCTGTACATTAGTTTTTTAATTATTAAAATTTGTTGTTAAACTTGATGAACCATGTCTATAAATAAATGAATTTATTAATGTGAATGTGTTCTCTTCTTTATGGTTTTTTAATCAGCATCTTTTTGGGTGGGATACATTTTAAAATTTTAATATTAGCATTTTTTCATTGCTAAAATATCCCCCTCTTTACCTGTGTGAATGATGTATTTTCCACATTGAACATTTGAATATTTTCCTAACTTAACACCAGAGTTCAGAAACAGCTTTGAAATAGTCCTGAATTCAAAATTTCCCAAAAACAAACAGCATACATGTAGCAATTGAACGTAACGAACAAAAAACATGTTTAATTATGCATTAAGTGCAGATTTGGTTTAGAGAAAAATAGGTCTTTCCTGTCACTGGAGTGACATGTTTTTGCTGATTGCTCTCGTACCACAGACCTGCTGACTGTTTTCAGGGTGACACAAGTCAGTTTACCATGAATGGGCAAAATTGTTTACTACGTCAAATAAATAATGATCATATTAAGTATTATTTTAATAAAACCAATAAAGCAAGGCTTTCCTTGAAAATTTACTCTTTAAAAAAATAAATATGGCTAAAATATTTTTTGTTTTCTGATCAATATTAATATAGTTTTTTTTTCTGAAAAGGTACAGTAATGATTGTCCGTGGTTCTGAAAAAGTAAAGGAAAGATTGTTCATGGTACTGATTTGTTCTCCTTCCCCACAGAAACTGTGAAAAAGCTACAGTGAATGTATTTTTCACTTTAGTCCAACCCAGTGACAAGCATTTGTGCACCTTAAGCTACTGGACAATACCTTATTTTACGTGTAGGTGAACCATCTGTAAACTGGTAGCTAAATCACACACTGATAGCAGGCTAAGAATGCAAACATAGGGAAGGTGTTTGATTGGACATGCAGTTAGCGCATAGCAACCACAGTAAGGTCATGTGTTTGATTGGACATGCAGTTAGCGCATAGCAACCACAGTTAGGTCATGTGTTTGATTGGACATGCAGTTAGCACATAGCAACCACAGTAAGGTCATGTGTTTGCCGAGTGCTCTGAACAGCCAACCACCCGCTCAGTCCCCTGCTTCTCTAGAGAGTATTGCTGTCCTTTTCGCTCTCAAATTTGGGTTCATTCCTTACAATTTAATTGTACGGTCAAAGGTTAATCAGTTTCTGGTTATTGTTTTTAATGAAAATGAGTTGTTGAAGCACAGGGCTCACACACTTGGTTTAACAGAAAATAATATTTCTTAATCCAATAAACATTAGAAGTCCTAAACAGAAAAAAGCAACTTAATGCAGCAGCATCACAAACGTAGGTCACTGTTCCGAGAAAATTTCCCTTTTTTTTTCTTCACGGGAATGTCTGTGTCTCTCAGCTCAAGTGTAGTTGGGAATTTGCTCAGGTGAATCACTGACTCAGTGTAAAGACTCAGTAGTGCACTGAATCTTGAGAAAGCCCTTTCAGATGTTACTGACTCATACAGCTGGATTCCTGGCAGCTGAGTCCTCTAAGTTACATCAGTAACACCCAAAACAGCACAGTTAACCTGGAGCCCAATCGAAATGGCCGCCTAGGTCTGTAACCATGACTACACAAATTTCACCAATATTTAGGGAACAAACTCTGGTTACAAGGCTTTTTGGGTGGCCATGTAGTATAGTATAGTACTACAATACTTGTAGCTCAGTGTAGTGTAATGGTTAGGGAGCTGGGCTTGTAGCTCAGAGGTTACAGTGTAGTGTAATGGTTAGGGAGCTGGGCTTGTAGCTCAGAGGTTACAGTGTAGTATAATGGTTAGGGAGCTGGGCTTGTAGCTCAGAGGTTACAGTGTAGTGTAATGGTTAGGGAGCTGGGCTTGTAGCTCAGAGGTTACAGTGTAGTGTAATGGTTAGGGAGCTGGGCTTGTAGCTCAGAGGTTACAGTGTAGTGTAATGGTTAGGGAGCTGGGCTTGTAGCTCAGAGGTTACAGTGTAGTGTAATGGTTAGGGAGCTGGGCTTGTAGCTCAGAGGTTACAGTGTAGTGTAATGGTTAGGGAGCTGGGCTTGTAGCTCAGAGGTTACAGTGTAGTGTAATGGTTAGGGAGCTGGGCTTGTAGCTCAGAGGTTACAGTGTGGTGTAATGGTTAGGGAGCTGGGCTTGTAGCTCAGAGGTTACAGTGTAGTGTAATGGTTAGGGAGCTGGGCTTGTAGCTCAGAGGTTACAGTGTAGTGTAATGGTTAGGGAGCTGGGCTTGTAGCTCAGAGGTTACAGTGTAGTATAATGGTTAGGGAGCTGGGCTTGTAGCTCAGAGGTTACAGTGTAGTATAATGGTTAGGGAGCTGGGCTTGTAGCTCAGAGGTTACAGTGTAGTATAATGGTTAGGGAGCTGGGCTTGTAGCTCAGAGGTTAAAGTGTAGTATAATGGTTAGGGAGCTGGGCTTGTAGCTCAGAGGTTACAGTGTAGTGTAATGGTTAGGGAGCTGGGCTTGTAGCTCAGAGGTTACAGTGTAGTGTAATGGTTAGGGAGCTGGGCTTGTAGCTCAGAGGTTACAGTATAGTATAATGGTTAGGGAGCTGGGCTTGTAGCTCAGAGGTTACAGTGTAGTATAATGATTAGGGAGCTGGGCTTGCAGGCTTGATACCTAGAAATGGACACTGCCATTTTACTCTTAAGTTAAATATTTTACCTGGGTTTGCTCATTCGGTAAACAGCTATATAAATAGAGTGTCTGTGTATGTACAGAATGAGAGGAAAACTGGAAAATGTAAATGATTCTCTGACCGCCTAAAATGGTGATGGAGCTGAGCTGTAAAACGATGTGACACACAGAAGGTGGAGTATTCCCACCTCACTACTGCACAAAGTACACCAACCTACACTACTGCACAAAGCACAACTCAGCTTATATACTGTAGAAAATATCATTACCTAAACTACTATACAGAGAATACTCACCAACATTACATTAATGCATTTTGCAGATTCTCTTTCCCAGAGAGACTACACCCCATCCATTTATACAGCAAGAAAATTAGTGAAATGATTGAGCTGAAGGGTTGAACAGCAGGGCCTCAGCTAGCAATCAAACCTGCTACTTCTGATACACAAGACCTGCTCACTAACTAATATATCTCAGAAACGCTGTTTTTTTACATGCACCATATTCTGGCAAACATATAAATGCAGATATACATTTCAGACATACACTGTGTTACCTCTGGGTTCCTCTGGGTTCCTCTGGATGTCAGACATGGTCGCTTCCTATGTCCGGATGTTTCTGAGACACCGAAGGTGACACAGTGGATTTGGAGGCCGGAGGCAATGTGGGGAGACTGGGATGGTGAGAAGTGAAGGACAGACACGTTCACAGCACCAACATCCCACTCTGTCTGCTGCTCAAACATCCAGGAATATAAACATAAGTACATCTCTGCATGTTTAATATCTGTGTGCTTTTCATCCAGCGGTGAACACGTTCTCACCTGAGACAGGTAGAGGCTCTGCTGTCGGGTGGCTCATCCAATCAGATCTCTGATGAGCGACCTGCGGTACTGTTTGAGCCATCAGGGTTATGAGCGAGAGCTGCAGAAAGAGCCTGAAATGATAAAATAACAGATCAAATGTGTTTATATCGTGGAGAATGTGCGTGTGTCTCAGGTCTGCGGTGTATCAGAACCTGTAGAGAGAGAGAGGGAGTGAGGGAGGAATAGATCCTGAGGGAAAAGCAGGGTTCATCTCTTTAAATACTAAATAAAAGAAAAAAAAACATAAATTCCTACGTCTTTCACATTTGAGAAAAACATTTTGTGAGATACTGCATAGACATACATAAATATGGGGTCATTCTAACAGATATGAGCCAGTGTACCCACCCAGTGTCTGAGTACTACTGCTGTAGTGTGTATGATTTTAAATCTTTGCTAAATATTGTCAGGTGCCACATTTCAGAAAAAAAAAATCATTTTAGATACTTAATGTCAGAAATCTGTGAATCCCATTCACAAATATGAACCTCAAACCAGCAGAGACTGTTTTTATTATCTGTCACTATAACTCAAACATTTAACACCTCCATCGTTTCAGAAGGACACGACACAAAAGTTCTCAATACCAGGGACTTAAAAAGATGATTTTTCTCCCATCACACACATAACAGCAACTGTACACAAAAAACCAACAAACATTGACTGATTTCTGACAGAATGACCTAAATATATATAGAGTTACACTTTTACATGTTATTATTCCTATGCATAGCTGTTATTTATGGTGTATTGACAGATGATGGGGGTATTTCCTTATGTTAAAGACTGGTTGAGGATCAGAGGCAGTTTGCTTGGCCAATGAAACCAGAGGAGTATAATATCACACTATCACCAGAGGAGTATAATATCACACTGTCACCAGAGGAGTATAACATCACACTATCACCAGAGGAGTATAATATCACACCATCACCAGAGGAGTATAATATCACCAGAGGAGTATAATATCACACCATCACCAGAGGAGTATAATATCACACCGTCACCAGAGGAGTATAATATCACACTATCACCAGAGGAGTATAATATCACACTATCATCAGAGGAGTATAATATCACACACACCATCACCAGAGAGGAGTATAATATCACACCCAGTCACCAGAGGAGTATAATATCATCATCACTATAATATCACACTATCACCAGAGGAGTATAATATCACACTATCACCAGAGGAGTATAATATCACACCATCACCAGAGGAGTATAATATCACACTATCACCAGAGGAGTATAATATCACACCATCACCAGAGGAGTATAATATCACACTATCACCAGAGGAGTATAATATCACACCATCACCAGAGGAGTATAATATCACACTATCACCAGAGGAGTATAATATCACACCATCACCAGAGGAGTATAATATCACACTATCACCAGAGGAGTATAATATCACACTATCATCACATCATAATTGCTGTTCATGGGCTTTATCAATCAATCAATCAATCAATCAATCAATCAATATATCAATCAAGCAACTGATCATTCTGATTAAACTATCAGCTAATTAATCAATCAGCTCAGTCATTCACAACGATCATTAATCAAAGGAAATAAAATAAACATCTTCTAAAAAGTGAGGACACAGGAACAGCATGCTGGGATATGATTTTGCTTGTGTGAATTCATGCATCTGTGTGCATGTGTGTCTGTGAGAGATGTATGACAGGTGTGTGTGTGAATCCCTTTGATCTTACCAACCCCCCAACACACACACCTCCACGCCGCCCCGTCCCACTGTGAGGCGAAAGGTTCAGGATGTCGGCACCCTACTTTGTGTCAGGTAATAATGGCGTAGTGGCCAGGCACTGAGATCCGCACACATCTCCCTCTTCATTGGATTGCCTTGGGGGGTTCCCTTAAAAATGTCTTTGGGATGATCAGACAGAACTAACATCCAGAGTATATTAATGTTGTAATTCTCTCTTTCAGAGTCTGTCCCTCTCAAACCTTTATTGCTTTGTTATGTGTGTATATTTGTCAGATTTATTCATAATATTCATGTCCATATTTCCACAAACATGTCCTCATGGCCTCGTGCCTGCGACAGGAGCTGGGACAGAACGGTGACAATTCTGGTTTTCCATGTCAGGTATTTTTTTTTTTTTTATTAAAATAGCTTCCTCACGGAAACAGATTTACCTGAGTGACACATTATGTAGAAAAAATCAGAACTAGAAAAATGAAGTGTTTTGTTTCTTATTTTGAATACAGTCTTTGATTACTATCTATGAGTAGATAAGTAGCAGAGCAGGTTGGGTAAGTGCTGGCTGTGAGATTCTGATGCCATTCAGACAGTCATGTGACCAGAGGTGAAGGGTCATGACCTCTGACAGTACATTTAAAAGCTCACTGCAGACACTCCTTGATTTTACTATCCAACCTTTTCATGAAACAGAAGAAGAGAGTGGACACACAGGAACGGTTTCCTCTCAAATACACACAGGTAACAGAATTTGGGGAATTGTTTAAGCTGGAAGGCAGATGATAAACACATACTTTCCCTGATGTCCCTCTGGACCTCTTGGCATCATTATAGAACACCTTTTTGGATAATGATAAGTTATTGAGATATCAGGATGATATTTAAATCTACTGTGGAAAGAGTTGTGCAGCGCAAGTGTTGAATCAGTCAGCAGTCAGGTATGAGGCCACCGCTGGGCCGCTATCTGCACGCAGGGATCAAAGAGGCCAAAGGCAGGTAGTGACCCAAGACCCAAGACACGCGACAGGGTGGCATCAAACTCACGCATTTGCTGAAAAGGGCAGTTATTTCTCATAAAATGCAGATGCTGAAACAGTGACATTTGATGCTTATTTTGGTACCGTCTGCCATTTGTGTTCTGCTTCATTGGCCAACTTCACCTTGCATTAGTTAGTCTGTTCAGGCTTTGATGCCGTCGTGTTCTGCAGGTCTTCTGAGCTTCGGCTGCATGTCGTCTGTTCTGTGCGACGGTCAGAAAAAACCTCCACATCCTCCTCCATCACCATCTGAACTTCAACATTTTGCATCCGCTGTTTTCTGCCGGAGTTTCTGTCCAAAGGCAGATTGGGGTACTGCACTACTGTCCTGTTCATCTTTTATGTCATGTGGTGAATTGCTGTCAGAGTCTCACAGGCTTCGCTATCGACCTAGAGCTCAGTTAGTCTTTCCCAAGAGCCTGATTTTAAAACTCCAATCCGCTACACACTTCTCATTCTGTGCGACCCTCTGCTTGGGAAAAGCAAAACCTGTACAGGCAAGAAGGGAAAGCTGCTTGCTCGGAGATCCCAATAGACTGAAAATCTCCCTCTGATATAAGGGAGTAATGATGTCTGTGGCGAGGATGTGCAAAGGATCATGGGACATGGCATTCCGAGTTGCTATGGAAACTGCATCTGCTTTGTATAAAGCATGGTGACCTGTACTACATCAATGCCTGCAGTCATCTTTCTCACAACATGCAGAGCACTGGCATTCCAGCGGCAGAATCAACACCCAAACCACATTTTTTGTAGTATTTGTTTTTAATTTTACTTAAAAAGAAACAAACTTCCTATGAAAATAAAAAGAATTTCAGAGGTATCCAAATGACAACACATGTATATATACATATAGTTAGAAAGCAACTGAAGGTGGAACCACATGGATTCCTCAAATCACTGCCGTGAGGAAATCAAATATGATGATTGAACATGGTTAAAGGTTAAAATCACCCCTTATCTGCACACAACCTACAGCACCAAACACAAAAAAAAAGTTTTTCTGCTGGGCTTATACGGGCCCAAGAGAAATTAAGACAACTACGGAAAATTAATTCAAATTCGTAAACAAACTCTCTCCACTTGGAAATCTCTACGCTCACAGTTCTGAAAACAGAGCGCCATCTGTTGGCAAACACATCTTAGGTCAATTTCTTATGATGGCAAAAAAAAAAGTCTTCCTTTTCTTCAAGAGCCAATGAGAAAAGATGAGTATCAATAGTGCGATCAGGAGGTTCTCAGTATCGTCCTGCAAGAGGAGAAAACAAACTCACATGAGAAAAAGCAGATTCAAATACACAGGGTTTATACTGTTGGATGGAGCAGCACATTGACACAGTCACAACGTGCTGCTGGAATGAGAAACACAAACTGGCTCACACATTTTTAAGGTTGTGACTAGGGCTGCAACTAACAACTATTTTCATTATCGAATTAATCTACCAACTATTTTCTTGATTAATTGTGTGGTGTATGAAACATCAAAAATCTGTAACATGCCCATTAGTTTCCTAGAGCACAAGGTGACGTCATTAAATGTCTTGTTAACAGTCCAAAACCACAAAATATTTGGTTTACTAGAATGTAAAGCCAAGAAAAGCAGCAAAGTCTCACATTTGAGAATACAGAACCATCAAATTTTTTGCATTTTTCGCAAAAATACAATTATTAAAATAGTTAAAAATGTATATTCTTTTGATCGACTAATCGATCAATCGACTAATCATTGCAGCTCTAGTTGATGCACCCCAGCTGCTCTTCACCCCACTGAGCGGAACAGACTCCACATTCCTCCATCACTATGGCAACACTGGATGGGCTGCCGCAGACACTGCTGTACATGAATGCACCCGAGTCTCAGCTGCACAGTCAGCTGTGCTTGATGCAGCTCGAAGGGCCAATCCCTGGAAGCTGGTACTACAGCACCGCTGCAGCAGGGGCTGGGACAGTGGCTTAGCAGTAGTGTAGCAGTAGCGATAGCAGTGGCTTAGCAGTGGTGTAGCAGTAGTGTAGCAGTAGCGATAGCAGTGGCTTAGCAGTAGTGTAGCAGTAGCGATAGCAGTGTCATAGCAGAAGTGTAGCAGTAGCGATAGCAGTAGTGTAGCAGTAGCGATAGCAGTGGCTTAGCAGTTGCGATAGCAGTAGCGATAGCAGTGGCTTAGCAGTAGTGTAGCAGTAGCGATAGCAGTGTCTTTGCAGTAGCGATAGCAGTGTCTTTGCAGTAGCGATAGCAGTGGCTTAGCAGTAGTGTAGCAGTAGCGATAGCAGTGTCTTTGTGTAGCAGTAGCGATAGCAGTAGTGTAGCAGTAGCGATAGCAGTGGCTTAGCAGTAGTGTAGCAGTAGCGATAGCAGTGTCTTTGCAGTAGCATAGTAACAGCAGTACTTACGGGGACTGTAGGACCGTGACCGAGAGCGGGACCTGTATCTGCTGTAGTAGGGGGAGGGAGAGCGCCTCCGGCTGCAGGGGGAAAGACCGCGCATTAACAAGTGTGTCTAAAGCACATTATGTGGTTGCAGGTGGGCGCAGCACGACAGTCACACACTGAGTGTGGCAGTCTGTGACTCACCTGTACCTGTAGTCGTACTCATCGTAACGGTCATATCTGTCGTATCCCCGGTCATAATACGAATCTCGCCGGCGGCCACCACTGCTGCTGCCCCCGCCTCCGCCATTACTGAGGGAGAGAGAGACTCTAACATCAAACACACACTACACACACTACACACACTACGCATGTGCCTGCACACACACACACTACACACACCACATGCCCGCATACACACACGTGCGCACACACACACACACACACATTACTGTGGGAGAGAGACTAACATTAAACACACGCTAGACACACTACAAACACCACACACACGCACACCACACACACACACCACACACACACACAACTGTTACTGCAGGAGAGAGAAATGCAAACACACACACACACACACTCACTGTGTGGGGCGGCCCATGTAAATGCCTGGCGTAGGGGTGTGTGGCCGCTTGGTGATTGAGTAATCCACTCTGATCCGCCTCCCATCCAGCTCCATCCCATTGGCCCGTTCCATCGCCTGGGAAACCAGGAAAACTCAATCCCACAATGCATTTCAGCCCAACACAAGTTTAGAGGAGACAGCGCTGGAGATTTGCAAACCGTGTGAAGGGATGTCAGATTTAAACCAGACCTTCCTTTCAGACCTTTTGCAGTTAAAGCAAAGCGACTGACAGCTTGACAGCTCAAAATGAGAAAAGAGCAGATTCCAAGACTGTCTTAAAATTCAAAAGATGTCACTTATTCAGAGGGGTAAATCGTGACCCTCAGGCCTCGTAACCACTGCAGCCGTGCAGTTAGAGACTCAGACAGAGGGGAGCGAATTGCATCCATCTCTCCAGCATTAGGAGTGCCCTCTCCTTGCTCCTCCACTTAGAGGTGGGAGGCTTGTACCATGCTGCCATCTGGTGGCTGACAGACCACAACACACCCAGCTAACTGGACAGCCTTCACCACACCATTTACAGCACCACTGTGTTACAGACTGAACTAAGAGAATGATGGCCACACTGGGAAGAACACACAGATTCACTGCTCTCACAGCTTTTCCAAATTTTGACATGCAAATGCAAAATTCACAAACCAAAAACTGCTTGTGGTAGTGAGGAGGGGTTATTTCCTAACCTACAACACCAGCAAATCTAACTCTGCACACTGAAACAGCAGCAAACCAACACAACTCATTCACTAAGTCTGAACAGGGATGACTGCAGCTAACGTACCTCTTTGGCATCATCGATCCTCTCAAAATAGACAAAGGCGAACCCGCGGGAGCGGCCGGTGCGCTGGTCGTACACCACGTTGACACCGGCGAGGGGGCCATAGCGGGAGAACACCTCCCTCAGGTCACGCTCTGTGGTGTACAGGCTCAGGCCAAACACTCCCAGGCAGGTGTTGGGGTCTGGATTTGCCTGTGGAGAGGGACGGGGGATGGGGAGTGGAAGACAGAGCTCAACATCTGAACACAAACTGACAGCTGAGGGTTAGCGCCAGCAAATCAGCACACTGTGGCTAAACAGGGCTGACACCAACCAGTTAATGTGCTGTGGCTAACTAAGCCCAGTTAACATGTTACAGATAATCAGGGCTAGCGCAGACCAGCCAATGTGCTATGGCTAACTAAGCCCAGTCAACATATTACAGATAATCAGGGCTAGTGTAGACCAGCCAATGTGCTATGGCTAACTAAGCCCAGTCAACATGTTACAGATAATCAGGGCTAGTGTAGACCAGCCAATGCGCTACAGTTACCCCCGGGATAGCACAGACCAGTCAACGTGCTGTTGCTAACTAAGCCCAGTCAATGCGCTAGTGCTACCCTGAAAAAGAACAGACCAGTCAACGTGCTATGGCTAATCAGGGCTAGCTGCAACTAATGCTAGAGCTAATCAGCACGCTAAAGCTGAAGAAGGCTTGCCTAAGAGTCAGCACACACATGGGAGTCCCCCTACCCCATCCCATTATCAAATCAGACCACACATTAATGAAAAATAAACAGGAGGAACTCATGCTAGGCCTTAGTGCCATCTTGCTTTAACACCTTGGACACTGTATAGCCAAACACACACAAACTCTTTGTCACCCTTGTACAAAAGGCAAATACACTCATACAGTCCTCTAAATAAAGCTAGTGTATGCTGTACACTAACTAGCATGCACTTGGTATATGCTAACATACTGTGTCCTGAGGCTTTAGCAGGTTTAACTATTGCTACTGCTAAGACACTGTGCATCTTGTGTGTCAATGGATTCCACTGAGGCTAATGCTAACATAACCTACCCTGCTGTTTAAGTGGGTTTACCTGCTGCTAATATTAACACACATTCCCGCTGTCTAATTGGGTTTACCTGCTACTAACAAATCTAGCCCTGCTGCTTCAATGGGTTTCACTGTATGACAGTTTTAATAACCCCTTTTAAACAAACTAAAGTCAGGACTGCAGATCCCTCACTCCCTCCCACAACAGTGAATGTATGTCTTCGTGTGTGTCAGTGTTTTTGCCTTGGAGAGTTTGCATGTGTTTGTGTAAGCATGCATGTGTCTGTACGTGTGTGTGTGTGTGTGTGTGTGTGTGTGTGAGTGCATGTGAGTTAGAGTGCATGAGCGTGTGTGTGTGTGTGTGTGAGTTACAGTACGTGAGTGTGTGTGTGTGTGTGAGTGCGTGTTGTCACCCCCCTCTCCTGAAGGTTGAGAAAGCAGCACATACCCTGGCGTCACCATGACTGTGTGTTTCTTTTTTGAAGTCATGGCTGAATCTGCTCTGTTGGCACAAACAAGGAGGGGGAGTTACAGGGGTTATTAAAAGGTCACAGAGGTGAGCGTGCTCAGAGAGCCGTCGAGTGCATCAACACAACATCCATAAGACAGTACGGAAAGCCCTCTATCAAAACACATTTCAGGAGCTAAACGTGTCATACATTTTGTGTGCTGCTTTAGAACAGCACAGAATGAAGCGATTTCCACACCAAACACATGACACCGAATGACTGCACTGACAGCCACTCCAACATAGTGCGCGTGTGCCAGCCCTGGGGACAGTCTGGTGACTATAATGTCTCACAGCACTGACCAACGGCCAAAATAACACCGCATCTAACCTGGGGGCAGTGACACTTGACTTTTGGAAAACTCCTAGGTCTGCCAGTTTTTACTGTTTACTGTGGGCGGAGTTACTGACCCAGCTTCCTGTGTGACAGCCACAGTCAGACATGGGGGCGGAGTTACTGACCCTGCTTCCTGTATGGTGGCGGCAGTCAGACAAGGGGGCGGAGTTACTGACCCTGTTTCCTGTATGGCAGCGGCAGTCAGACATGGGGGTGGAGTTACTGACCCTACTTCCTGAGTGGCGGCGGCAGTCAGACATGGGGGCGGAGTTACTGACCCTGCTTCATGTGTGGCGGCGGCAGTCAGACATGGGGGCGGAGTTACTGACCCTGCTTCCTGTGTGGCAGAAGCAGTCAGACATGGGGGCGGAGTTACTGACCCTGCTTCCTGTGTGGCGGCGGCGGTTGGACATGGGGGAGGTGCTCTGGCTCTTCTTGCGGCGGTAATCCGGGCTGTAGGAGCGCGACCGGGACTTCTTGCGGTGAGAGTGGGAGCGTGAACGGCTGTAGCGCCGGTGAGAGTGCCTACGAGAGTGAGACCTGAGAGAGAGACATTAACACATTATTAAGACAGAGAGAGAGAGAGAGAGAGAGAGCATTAAAACAGTGTCTGCAGGATAACTCCAGTTGCCTTTCAACTACAACTCAATTTGGGCCTTTGAAACAAGGTGGGTGGACTCTTTAGCCAATCAACAACTTAAATGAAGCAGGTAAATACTGAAAGACTCAGATACCCAGCAGACATGCCGAGTGCCAAGAGATGGACATGCAGCCGCTGGGCATACAGATTAATGCAAATACTACACAATCTGTTACATTCCAGGAAAGCAGGTGAGGAGTGAAGTGATCAGTTAGCATCACTCAGGAGCTGCCAGCTAACACAGCTAAACACCACAGCATATGCAGGATAACACAAAAGCCAGAGGAACAAAGCAGTAAGCAGATGTTTACGGAGACTCACACACACTAATACACACAAGAGACACACGGACACACACCAGTCTCACCTGGATTTGGAGCGTGATCTGGAGTGGGACTCGGACCGTTTGGAGGCATGGGAGGGGCTGGGCGTGGCCGACCTGCTCTCGCTCTTAGCATGGGCGGGGCTGCCGCCGTCCGATTTGGACGGAGAACGGGACTCCTAGTGTCACAGGAGCGCGTGAAACACAACGGACACCTCAGCGTCCGGCCAACAGAGAGAACACACCTCAACTACCATAATCACGCCACACGCGTGGGCTGCCAAAAGGGAAGGGTTAGGCATCGCTGGCTCAGTCATCACAACATCCCTCTACTGTTTACAATGGGCTATTTATCAGATAACACACAACAGATCCCATGAAATATAACCAGTCCCATCTCCACCTGGCCACCCCGAGTCACAGCTACTGTCACATGCATATTTACACTACAAAGAGGAGCATACAGACACTTGGAACATAAACCATACTTTTACTTAGCCTAGGCAACACTCAATCTTCCAGATTCTCTTAACGCTACTTCTCTCAGGCTCGCTATTGTTCTTCGTTCTTCGTTTTTTCCCGCTTTTTCGTTTTTTCTTAATCCGGGCTTTCTTCCCCCCATTGAAACCACCAGCTCATTTTTTTTTCCTGTTTTAGACACAACAACGCGCGTGCTTCTATCTGACCATTCTTCTGTTCATTTTCCCTCCAAATTTATTTTCTGATCAGTAAACCTCTTTTTCATTAGCCTTCTTTTATCTTGAACATTCTTCCACATTCTTGGATAAAACTCTTCAAATCCTTCACGACCAATAACCTTAATGAAAAAAGAACATTCAGCACAATTAAGAACATGGGCTTTGGGAAAAAAGGAAATTGTGTTGTGTAGTTCTAAATGTTACAAAAAAGTTGCTAATTTTCAGCAGTAAAACAGATTTCGCTTCTATCTTTACATGGTAAATAAGCTGCATGAAGACAGTCTACCACCAAATGCCTTCTGATGTAGGGCAAAAAATAACCCCTAATTAAAGGGAAAAATGGAAATCTATAATCATCTGTGCAAAACTTAACTATTGGTAGACTTTGTATGAAATTGCACAATCATAAAGCAATTTTAGAAACACTTTTGTGGCTAAAAGTAGAAAAGGCACAGCAGCAAGAAAATAAACCGAAGTTCGCAGAGTTGGAGACAGTTATTTGGTAAAATGTGGTGCTCTGCTCGTGTTTTTAGTTAAGCTTGGAAATAAATGACATTAAAGTATTTTGCAACAGATGGTATCCTTTACATTATGTTTGACAATGCTATTCAAAGATTCTTCGTTGGGAAGACAGGTCAGAAAATGGCCTTGCTGGAAAATACTGCTGCACTGTTTTGCAGTGAAGATTTACGTGTTGCTGTGAGACAGCGAAGGATGCGATAACATGCAAAAATAACTAGCCTCTGCAGAGTTTTTCCAGACATGTTGTTTTGGGGGATCTTGAAAGTTTTCCAGGCCACATTTCAGTGATCTAGACAGCGCTCAGTGACAGGCTTAAATCGCTACTACATAAGCAGTTTGGAGCTATTATAAAAATGTTGAGACACCACTGTACTGACACCACTGTCTCAACTGCCCCCAGTCACCCAAAGAGACAAAGATATTTACTGGGCCTGACAGTTACCTGGACCTGCTCACCTTTGGTGGTTTTAAAGTGCCCAACTGTGCAACTGGTCATCTCATCCAAAACATACCGAGTGGCCCATCTTTGCAACGAAGAATCTTTGCGCAATTTTGACAGCTCACAGACCCTTTGACTAACACGGTCACCTGCTACAGCTGTATGTACACCCAGCTAGGTAAGTTAGCTACCCCCGAAACCTCCACACTGACATAAGGCGACTACTGTGCGCTCGGGTTTAAGGTAAACCATTAAGTATTAACATTATTATATTAAGTCACGTAGATCTCGCCATTTAAGAATAACTTGAGCTGGTAATTGGTAGCTAATTGATTCATGTAATTTACTTGTGACAGGCTAAGCGACACTGCGTGGACCTCCCGACCCCAGCTGGCTTTCCCTAACGATACCTACGTTGGTAATCAATGTAGTGTGTTTTGCACTTTCGGTTTCGTGTAGGACAGTTAACATTCAATAACCAATTTATTAGGTAGCAGTTAATAAACTAAACCGTGTTTATGCGCTAGCTAAGATCGATTTAGGTTTGATAGCCAGCCAGCCAGCCAAGATTACGATCATGGCACAGTAAGGTGCTGCGGTGCGGCTAACGTTAGCTACTATTTTCATTTAGCTCAAACGTACGTGTTCACGCAGGTGAAAAGGCTACCATCACCTAATTTCTTCCAAACTTTACAACCGTTTCTCGGCTAAAGCAAACACACGGTTAACTATACTACAGCAAAGTTACACTCTACCCTGCTAATTTAAAAACGTGTCTCTATAGATAATTATCTAGTTTCTGGCTGCTAGACTTGAGATTGTAATTTCCGCATTACTGACCGCGTTAGCGCAATGGCTTTGGAAAGAAATGAATCAACGTTACCTGCATTGAGGCCTAGCTAGCAGGCGAGTGCCAGCGCACACGGTACACAACTTAGCCAGGTAGCTAAGGCTAGGACACAAACAGGCTAAATTAGCTCATAACTGTATCTACAGGGACGTTACCAAACACGCGCATTTAAACATAAACATGGTTTCTATAGTATTAGCTACTGAGTGGCAACGTACCTAACAATAAGAACAACCTGCCTTTCATATAACGTTAGGTTAGCTAGCTAATGCTAGTTAGCTGAAGTCAAGTAAGAACAGTGAGAAAAAGACAGAGGACCTGAAAGAAAGCAAATACGTTTACGCAACGATAATACTTACGCGTCCTCCAAAGTTTCCATCCTCAATATCACTCATTTTCTCAAAAGGTAAACTTGCTACCAATACAATGTATTTGAATGAATGAGTACTGGGGGTCGTTACTGTGTCTCACTGGATTCTCAAATAGTACTTATCTGCTGGTTAGCGTGCTACCTTGCTAAATTAACCCAACCGTGAACGCTCTTAAAGATGGCGACGGTGGTGCCCTTCTGTTATTTATCAACTGCGAAGCCTGTGTGGAGAGGAGGGCAGAGACCAACTGACGTCAGCGAAGCGACTCTAACAACGCCCACCTTCTTCTTCCCAGAATCCCTAGCTCGAAGACGCTACGCAAACTCACAACGCTCATAAAGCATATAAAATGTATGTATTAAATATACCTGACATTTCATGGTGTCATATGGGTCTTGGCACTGTCATTCATTGAGGAAACGTCTAGATAAATTCAGTTTTACTGCTTATTATTTTTTAAAATTCAGATCGTCTGTAAGGCTCCCACTTAAAGATCATGTTCATTTAGGTTGTCCAATAAGTTTCTGTATCCAGCATTATATATACCTCGGTGTGGGTGTGATCTTGCAAACGAGACTACACCTGTGGCAGACCAAGCTGAATGTACTTCAAAACAAACAGACTGGAATCTTCAAATTTTCTTTATTGGAGAGATATGAGGTCCACTTCTAGTGGCAACTGATCAACAGGCAGATATGTGTCGGCATGATATAACAGAAATACAAATGGAAAAAAAATCCTTACATTTAGAAACCTGATCAAAGCCATTTGTGTGTTCATACATTTCATGTACTTGTATTCTGATGACAAACATGGCTGGGTACAACATAAAAAGCCTGCCACATTCAGAACACAACAGATACACGCAAACACCCGCACGCGCGCACACACACACACACATTTTAAGTTAACAATGTTAATGCGTGAACCCACCCTGAAGAATATCTGTTTAATATCACAGTCTCCTGTGTGAGGCCTGGCCTCAGATATCATTATGACCAGAGCTGCCGCAATGCAGCCAAAATGTGACATTCATTTCCTTTACCAACACACAGAAAACTCTCATCACTGGTCTTCTTTAAATGTAAAAACCTTGATACACAACTTTTTATGAAATAAATGACTTTTATCATTATATTACAAATGTTTCAGTCATATGGTGCTTTATTAGTTACAGAGCCATGACGCACTGACAGCTAACTCATTCATGAATCAAAACTCAAAAAATGTGGATATGAGGTGTCTTTTTTGGACTGATATAAAAAATGTACATGATGAATTAACCCCTTAAGACAAACCCCAGCTCTGTGGCCTGTTTCCTGATAGGTGACTGGGACGTGTGAACGCTCTGCCGTTCGCAGCTCATCCCATTTGTGACATGTCTGTGTTCTGTTTTTATTAGTCTAGATCCCTGCCCATATGAGTAATGTGGTTGGTTGCTCCTGAACCAGCGTGTGCATTCCCATGGAGACCGTCTGTTTTTATGGTGTACAGGCCGGAGGGCGACCTCGTTCTCCTCTGATGGACGGCAGTGGCTTGGCTAACAGCAGGGGCAGGAAACCCTGTTTCTGCAGGGCCCCTGTGTGTGCAGGCGGTCACCTCTCTACATTACCCTGCCTCAGTCAGCTGGCTGCACACACCAAAACCCATTCACTGCAAGAGTGAAGGACCAAGCAGCTCGAACAGGAATGACATCACACATTCACCACTGTGTCACCAAATGCAAAACATTCCATCTACACATCTTATACAAAACATCTTATACATGTTGTCATGAATAATCATGAAGGAACGTGACAAATGACATGTAAAAAAAGGGGGTAGTCAGTCATTGGCCACACCTCCTCATGCATATTCATTAGTCACAGCACAGCACTGAAAGCTATCTGTTACAGACTGCAGCCTCTTACAGCAGTATTGTCAGACTCAGGGCCATGGAGGGACATATATGATGGCATTGAATCCAACCAATTACTGTTGCCATATCAGTTTCAATTACTCATTCAGCCATGTTCATGTAAATCTGTTAATTACAATATAAGTGGCAGTTATTTGGACATTTAGGCATTATTTGCAAACCTACAGGGTTAATTTAGCAAATAAGAGAACTAAGACAACTAAACAAATGAAGCACAAGCCAGCATGCCCGCGGCTCTCCATGGCACTGTTCCACAGGACGGACGTAAAGAGTAACAGAGGGAAGGCTGTGGCAGATGAGTCGGTTACAGAGAATTATTTCCCAATCAGGAAACTCGCTGTCATGTGCCGAAATCAGGATGAAGCAAGCTTGCATTCTGTCAAACGGCTCTGTGTTCTGTTCCCTGGTGCCTCACTGCTGTACATTCACACTCGCTCTCTCTGAAACTCAGGGCAAGCACCTGATTGGACTCACAGCCGGCTTTGCAGGAGGGTAAAGCAGAGCCATTTTACCTTACAGCTTATTCTGCCACAGCAAGGTAAAGCATAACAGACTGAATGGCTGTAACCAAAACACAGCAGCAAAGAGCTGTATATCTGCATGGGAAATGTGTGTGCATGTGTGTGTGTGTGTGTGTGTGTCTGCATGCCCTCGAGTGTGAGCTCTTGTGAAAAGCAATGCTGCAGGTATCTGTCACATTTTTCATTTACATCCTGCATCCATACTGCGCCTTAATAATGATGACATGTCTTAAAAAACAAAAACAACATTTACGACTGTAAGGCTTCATTATGAAAAGTTTGAGATTATAAATTGTAATTTCTCACACTCAGACTCACACTCAGACACACACTCTCTCTCTCTCTCACACACACACACACTCTCACACACTCTCTCTCTCTCTCTCTCTCTCTCTCTCTCTCACACACACACTCACACACACACACTCACACACACACACACACACACACACACACACACACACAGCACTGATGATGTGTGAGTCTGTAGGAGTCTGCTGATCTGTGTGGGAGAGGCACCCATCAAGCTGTCTGGCCACATTTAAACCCCCTTATATAAATATACATTCTGCTCAGTTTTCCTTTTTCCCTAATGGTTAAGACAAATACATTTACACAGGCTATGGATACAGTGCAAATCAGGTTCTTTGGATTTCCTTTCATAATTTACTCTACAGCTACATTGTACAAGCTTTCGGATCCTCTGCGTTTTAGCGCCCTCGGCATAATGCACAGTGCTGCGCTTGATATGGTCACCTGTATGCCGAAGATGCTGAACCTAGTTTTGTCTCAGGGCTACATAACGTCCAAAGAGAAGCTCTGCCCCCTTTTGATTGCTCAGGCATGATAACTCAAAAAAAACTGTGACTGTTTGTTCATTCCGTTGCATACTGCAGATTGCATCGCCACAGTTATCATACAATAAAAATGTTATTAATTTACTGGCATGGAAAAAAACACAGAAACAAAAAATCTAGCAAACATGAAAGATTTTCAATGTAAAAATGACAGAAGGAAAGTTTGTCTGAAATGCCGCTGTAGTGGGAAGTTTTGGCAGAAGGCAGGGCAAAGCTAGCCACTTGCACGCTATCTTCCCTCGGCGGGCCTTCTGGCCATTTCTGGGCGACGGTGGGGTGTTGCTGAGGCGGGGCGGTGGGATTCGGGGTGCCGGGGATGTGCATCTTGTGTCTGCCTGCGGTGGAGTGCAGCCGGTAGAGGGAGTCCGCCCGCGGGATGCGTGACATTCGTTAGCGAACCGTTCACTGCCGCGTCAATTTTTCCCTCCAGCTTGACAAGGCGCTGCAGAATATCGTCCAACAGGACAGCGATGGTCCGTTTAAGGTCAGCTGGACACAAAGTGAGAGAAAAACTGTGTAAACAATCCAAACAAACAAAACAACTTCTTCTAGCAGTGGCTATACCATATCCAGAAACCCAGTGGATTTGTGAAGCAACTGCAGCAAGCTAATGCTAACTCATTAGCTAGTATGAGCTTGCTAAATGAATAAAAATGTACAGCTACATTTTGACTAGCTAGCTAGCAAAAGCAATGGCACTGTAAGCATGCAATCTGCAGCTGGTGGTGGTCTCTGTTTTAAGCTATTTAGTGGAGCATTATAATGGATTATTTGGCCGACTAGTTGTCTATGAGGCAGATAAGCTAGCTATCTTACCAGGATCAACATGGCACTGACAGAGACTGCAGCAATAGGAGAGGCTAACAGTTGTGATAGACTGTTACAAATTGGGGGAGAAAAAAAAAATAATAGGGGGATAAAATATAATTGTCTAACACTGTATACATATGTGCAGAGAAATCTGTTCAGCTGAGCTTGTCTTGGAACCACACATTCAGTACTCCTTTCTACTCTGCCCCCTAGTGGTGGAATGAGTGGAGTGAGGCCAGCAAAGTCACGCGGCCTTCTGTAACAGGCTGGAAACGAGATCAAACTGCACTCTGGTCACATTCACCCTGAGCATTTCATCTCAACTGACAACATTTGTTAGGAATACACCTACAAACCAAACTTATTTAAAGAACCATATTCTCAAACCCCCTACAGCATCAATAGCTTCTGCTCTTGCACTGACAAATCATCTCTGTTCTTTGCTGATACCTTTTCTGTGCACTTTTCCAAGTTGCTCTGGATTGCTCTGCTGAGTGTATGGATGTGAGTGTGTGAGTGAGTCTGCTGAGTGTATGGATGTGAGTGTGTGAGTGAATCTGCTGAGTGTATGGATGTTAGTGTGTGAGTGAGTCTGCTGAGTGTATGGATGTGAGTGTGTGAGTGAGTCTGCTGAGTGTATGGATGTGAGTGTGTGAGTGAATCTGCTGAGTGTATGGATGTGAGTGTGTGAGTGAATCTGCTGAGTTTATGGATGTGAGTGTGTGAGAGAATATGCTGAGTTTATGGATGTGAGTGAATCTGCTGAGTGTATGGATATGAGTGTGTGAGTGAATCTGCTGAGTGTATGGATGTGAGTGTGTGAGTGAATCGGCTGAGTGTATGGATGTGAGTGTGTGAGTGAATCTGCTGAGTGTATGGATGTGAGTGTGTGAGTGAATCTGCTGAGTGTATGGATGTGAGTGTGTGAGTGAATTTGCTGAGTGTATGGATGTGAGTGTGTGAGTGAATCTGCTGAGTGTATGGATGTGAGTGTGTGAGTGAATCTGTTACCAGCTTTTAACAATGACTGAGCTGAGTGAGGTGGGAGTTGGTTCTGGGCTCAGCCATACCGTATCCAGCCATGGAGGTGCCCTGCGGGCCGGCGGCATCGCGGTTCTCCTCTGTCAGCACTTTGACATAGCGGTGGCTGAGTTGGAGGATCTGCTGGCGGAGCTGGGCGCTGGTCTGGTGGGCGGGACGCTGCAGGGTGTAGCGCATTAGCATCAGCCCCCAGACCAGGCCGAACAGCAGCAGCAGTGCTCCCAGCTTCTGCGACATGTTCCTCCGGAGCAGCATGGCCCCGCCCACAGACACGCCCCCTCCCACCCCTCTCTGGGTCCGACGCAGCAGCACACTGTGGCCTGGGGTTCGAGCATGGGCCCACACGTGCGCTCGCCACTGGTCACTCTCTGGCGCCCCCCTGAGGAAGGACACACACAGGGATTTATTCAGCCTTTCCCTGGACACAAGTACTACAACAACAAAATAACTACCACAACATAACAGTTAAAAACCTCAATAACAAGTTAACAAGTAATAATAATCATCAACAAATAACAACATTGGGTGACAAAGGGCTCCTGTACCTCTGGGGATTTCAAGGATAATACTGGCATAGCTTTGCTTTTGGCTCATGCCCGTTATCAATCTCTGCGATGAGGTGGAACAGCGACATTTTAATGCCAGGGTCAGACACATTTTTAATCAAATGGAAAGTAGTTCTGCTCAATCCGCATTGGACGACTGAAAACCAATGTACTTATTCAGAAACATCTCACTGGACAAGGCAGAAAGGAGTGGATTTCTCTCCCACACAAACTCCACTTTCAACCAGGAGCTGCTGTGTTTTGTAAATCGTTCATGCTGCCTCCTGTTCATCATAAAAACAAATATTATGCAAGTATTGATTTAACTCCAGTCCTGGAGGGCCGCAGTGTCTGCAGGTTTAACTCCAGTCCTGGAGGGCCGCAGTGTCTGCAGGTTTAACTCCAGTCCTGGAGGGCCGCAGTGTCTGCAGGTTTAACTCCAGTCCTGGAGGGCCGCAGTGTCTGCAGGTTTAACTCCAGTCCTGGTGGGCTGCAGTGTCTGCAGGCTTAACTCCAGTCCTGGAGGGCCGCAGTGTCTGCAGGTTTAACTCCAGTCCTGGAGGGCTGCAGTGTCTGCAAGTTTAACTCCAGTCCTGGAGGGGGCAGTGCCTGCAGGTTTAACTCCAGTCCTGGAGGGGGCAGTGCCTGCAGGTTTAACTCCAGTCCTGGAGGGGGCAGTGCCTGCAGGTTTAACTCCAGTCCTGGAGGGGGCAGTGTCTGCAGGTTTAACTCCAGTCCTGGAGGGGGCAGTGTCTGCAGGTTTAACTGTCGCTCTGTCGAGCTGCAGTGTCTGCTGACTTCCAGTGGGTTTAGTAGTTATGTGTTTTCATGAGGCATCATGAGTGATTGATTAGTGTTGCCTCGGTCAGAAATGAAGATGAGCAGACCGTAACCCTGAGAACACAGCGATAAGCAGCTCTGACTCAAACCCTGAGCACACAGCAACGAGCAGCTCTGTGACTCAAATCCTGAGCACAACGATGAGCAGCTCTGTGACTCAAACCCTGAGCACATAGCGATGAGCAGCTCTGTGACTCAAACCCTGAGCACACAGCGATGAGCAGCTCTGACTCACACCCTGAGCAGCTCTGTGACTCAAACCCTGAGCACACAGCAATGAGCAGCTCTGAATCAAACCCTGAGCACAGCGATGAGCAGCTCTGACTCACACACTGAGCAGTTCTGTGACCCAAACCCTGAGCACAGCGATGAGCAGCTCTGCTATTCGTGGGATGCCATGTTAACCCAGGTCCTGACACACTGTGACTTCACAGTGAAGCCACAAACAAACCTCTCCCTCTACATCTGGATATGCCATCACTTCCCCTACATCTGATTGGCTGCAAAGCCCCCTGCATTTCACACAAGGTTTGTGTCCTCATGTCATAAATGCGAATGAGAAAGGAGGCTCTGATTGGACAGGGCTTACCTGGTTAAAAACAGGTTCCAAAATTTCTGCCAGAGAGGAAAAACAAACATTTCGCTCTCTCGTGGCAGGACCTGCAGGACAGGGCCAGCAGACCAGTCCTCACTCTGCTGCACATCCAGTTTGCGGTTATGGCATGGCTCAGCACAGACACACCGACAATGGATAACTCAGCATCATGTGACCCACAGTGGCAATGTCATGTGACCTGTGGTTTAACAGCTTTCCTCTGCTACTTATGCAATGTGTGTTGGCAGATCTGCTCTCATGTCCTGTTTTACAATATGAGGCGCCGTGAAGAAAAAAAGGCCCACCAAATCCTCAGCGTCTGCACCCCTACAGAGCAGCAGGGATGACAGACACCCACAGAGTCTGCAGGCTGGGCGTCTCTGCCCCTCCCTCTGCATGTAAAATACAGGTTCTGACCTGGCTCCCGGCAACACTCATGTTTGCCTGATTGTGTTGCTGTGCATTGTTGTGCATATTATGTGTTTTTTTGTGTGTGTTATGTGTTTTTATGTGTTGTTGTGCATGTGTTGTGTTGTGCGTGTACTGTGTGTTGATGTGCATGTGTTGTTGTGTATGTGTTGTGCGTGTGTTGTTGTGTATGTGTTGTGCATGTGTTGTTGTGTATGTGTTGTGTTGTTGTGTGTTGTGCGTGTACTGTGTGTTGTTGTGTATGTTGTGCATGTACTGTGTGTTGATGTGCATGTGTTGTTGTGTATGTGTTGTGCGTGTGTTGTTGTGTATGTGTTGTGTGTGTGTTGTGTGTGTGTTGTGTGTGTGTTGCTGTGTATGTGTTGTGCGTGTGTTGTGCGTGTGTGCTGCAGCGCTCATGACCTCGGCGGTGACCTCTGAAGCGGTGAGCTGGCGCAGCAAGAGACGGAGATCTGGTGCAGACCAGGGGGCGTGTCCTCAGAGACTCACCTGAGCGGCCTGCTGATTCAGCAGAGTTTCACACACACACACTCACTCACGCACGCACGCACACACGCACGCACACGCACACAAACACGCACACTCATGCACACTCATGCACACACACACAGATGTGTACAGAATCTAATATGCATGCAGAGACTCACACACTGACACACACTCATGTGCACTGACACCCGAGCTTTGTGGGGCACACAAACCTGCCGCTGAAACACAAAGAGTGAGGACAGAGGATGCAGAGGTCTGGTTTACACTCCCAAAATCTCAGGCACCCCTGAGACCGACAGCACGCCCAGCGCCCCTGAGACCGACAGCACGCCCAGCGCCCCTGAGACCGACAGCACGCCCAGCGCCCCTGAGACTGACAGCACGCCCAGCGCCCCTGAGACCGACAGCACGCCCCGCGCTCCTGAGACCGACAGCACGCCCAGCGCTCCTGAGACCGACAGCACGCCCAGCTCCCCTGAGACCAACAGCACGCCCAGCGCTCCTGAGACCGACAGCATGCCCAGCGCCCCTGAGACCGACAGCACGCCCAGCGCCCCTGAGACCGACAGCACGCCCAGCACTCCTGAGACCGACAGCACGCCCAGCGCCCCTGAGACCGACAGCACGCCCAGCGCCCTGAGGCCGACAGCACGCCCAGCGCCCCTGAGACCGACAGCACGCCCAGCGCTCCTGAGACCGACAGCACGCCCAGCGCCAAGTAGCACACTGGCTTCAGCAACCAGAGATTCTGTATCGCCACACAACCTCTGGATGCAGTTAGGATAACATGTGGTGAACAGCACGAGCACACAAAGAGGCCAGAGGAAGGAGTTCTGATCACGGCAAAGATAGCTGGTGGCATCTGTTTATGTTTCCATCACACCACAAACCAACAGAAGTTGAACTAATGACAGCACTCATTACTACAGGAGCAATCCTCCACTCACTCTCCTCAACGCTTCGGATCAGATATGGGTCACACATCTATCCCCTGTGTAGTGTGAAAACAACACAAAGACATGAAGCACGTACAACTGCGCTTTTTGCAGCGTGCAGCAGCCCGAGCCTCCTGCACCAGCTGGTTGTGGGTTTGTGTCCCCACGTCGCACCATCGGGGTTAGGTCGCTTAACCTTGATCCAGTAAATAATTTAGTCGCCTAAACCGGAGACCAGGTGGAGCTGCGCACGCAAAGGCGATAGCGGTAACATGAGGGCAACTGATAAATGTAGGCCTGGAGTAACGCGAAACGACTCTGGAGAAGCCACACTCTTGACTATTCTATTGTGCCATTGTTAGGATCATCAGTTAACAGGTACGAAAGGGGGCAACAACGCCCGCGCCCCGAGTACAGATCATTCGCATTCTTCAGGAGGTCAGGCCGCTGCTTCAAACCATGCAGCGATGCTGCTGTGGTCAGGCGTGAAGGACAAAGGTTAACCACACGCCCCTCTCTCCCTCCCTCCCTCTATCTCTCTCTCACTGACACATGGCCACCCTGCAGAATCCAGAGTCCAACAACAGGGAACCACGGTCCGAGATAAGAAAAATCTCCCAGCGGTAGTTTGATCCGCATGGAGAAGCAGCTGTCCCGTTCGGACTCCAGAACAAGCGTCAGTGATAAACGGCCCGCTTGCCCAAGCTGCGCTGGCGATGGGGAAAAACAACCCCAGTGAATCTGTCGCCACAGCCGCACTGTGCGCCTCACTTTTACACGCAGGGGTGATGTCTCCACCACGCTGACGCTCACAAACCTGCATTCATCAAGGTCATTTTTGGCATCGGTGAAAAAGAGGATGTCTATGTGGCAAGACAGCGAGCTAACTAAAAGCTGGTATCCGGTCTATTCAACATATCTGAATACCTCTATTTAAGGTTCTAAAATAACCTCTTCAAATGTTACTGCCAAGACAAACCCACCCTTTACTTGAAATAAAAAAATAAATCAAAATCTACAGCTTATCAGGAGATAACGTGCAGTGACTGACATGTTACAGCTATCCATTTTCTTAAGGTTTCCAAGCCATTTCCACTCTGCCACATTCTGTTTCACAGCATTGCTTTTCAAGTGTGAAACAAGTGCTACATGACAGCGGTTTCATCATTTGTCACCTCTTGTCAGCCATTTAAACTGCCAAATTAATGTTACTGACTTGCTGGTTAATGGGTTAACTAGCTAGCGTTGGTAAGCAGGCTGCTGAGATAAATGACACAATCGAAAGTAGCTAGATACAGAACGAAAACAATGGATCCGGCAATTTCGCTATATTGGGTTAGAGAATAGTGTGAACATTCAATAAATATGGAAGCGTTTGACACAGTATGTTGGGGAACTTACCTTATGTCATGATGACAGTTTGCTCCACTTCGGTTCAGCTGAAGATAATGGAGTATCTAGCTAGCGTTAGCTGGCTAACGTTCGTAAGAAAAGTGTTTCCCCTGCCAAGCTAACGGTATGAGTTTGATTGCGACCCACACGCTTCCCAGTATCAAATGAACCACGGCACCACTAGATACTAGTTATAACAATCATAAAAACAGAAAGCTCAATGTATCAATCGCTAAATAAGTGCCCCACCTCAGCAACACGCTAACCAAACACATTAGCCTGGGAGAATGTTTGTTACCCAGATAACTATCCCGTTTCCACAGGCTGTGCGTCTGCTGCTGCGTAAGGCGTAATCATTAACATGCTAATATGCGCGTCAAGGGGCTTGATGGGAAATGTATTTTTTTATGAAATGTCAACCGTTTCTGCTGTTCATAAGCTGGAAATATTTTCAGATTTTAACTGGGATAGTGGGTTTTCGGGTTGGTTACATCCACTACACCATTAGACCAGTGGACCTCAAACTTAATACTGAGAGACCCCTTTGTATGCAGCTGTCATTTGTGAGTCTATAATTTATTATATCAAAAGGTCTATGCTTGTTTTTCCTATGACACAACTAGTGATAGGTTCACTTGCTAAGAAGGGTGAAGCTAATTTTCTCACAGTACTAGATTAACTTCACCTGTATCCCCATATTAATTCACTTCTGATAAAGCTACAAAATGCATTCGCATGGCTAGACCAGACAGTATGCAAGCACTAGGATATTGCCTGCTGGACTGCGGACACACCTCGTAAGTTTCGCACTCTGTATCGGGTGCTGCTCCAGTTCCTCTTGTTGACTTTGGACTGCAGGAGTTCGTATGAGTCGCTTAGCAACGTTGCAGCGCCAGTGTTGACAGTGCGGCTGGCTGGGCGCAGCTGCAACACGCTGCACACTGACCCTGGCCCTGGCACAGCCACACAAACCACCGATCACGACCCTAACTACATGACGCCGTGCACCTTCTTCATACAGCTGAATGATGGAGAGACTACGCATCGACAGGGATGCGGCGGCAGCTGTGGACGAATACCTGGAGTATCGGAGGTTGGTAACGTTAGCCAGCATTAACTAAGGGTATCTAATGCTAACTGTTCTCCTCTGCGAATTTTTCAAGAAGGGGATTGACCTCCGCACTCCAAGGCGTACCAAACGCGGCCAGTCGCAGTAGGAAAGTCACCAGACGGCCAGTGTGGGTCAATGTCATTATGAAATATTGATGAGAGGGAACTATACTTGTTCATATTCGACAAATAATTTGCAAACACGACGTATGACTGATGTTAGGTTCTACTTTTTCCATTTTAACGTTACACACAGGCTAAAGCCAGATTCAGATGAATAGCGTAGTGCTTCAGATTCAGACCTAACGTTGCTATTTGCAGCTGTTTCATACTAACATTGCTACAATGCGGATGTATAACTTTAAACTAAAGTACTTACAATCATTCTTTACATAATAAATTAAATACGTGCATCATCCTCTGAGGCCATACCTACACCCCATGTGTATATCTGCAGAATGAGCCATGACAGAAAAAATAAGTTGAAAAACTGCTTTACTATGTGTATAAATTAATGTCTGAACTCCAGCCACATTTCCCTGCCAGGATAAGTTAATCCAACAAACAATGTCATTTATTTACTGAAACAGTTTGACTTCACTACAAATTGGGCAAGAGCTTTCATCATATTTATGGCTTACAGTCCACCTCTGTACTTGTTAACAGTTTTTTTTTGTGCTGGTGTGAAAGTCTGTGGATTTATGAAGCCCAGTGGTGAAGGATGACTTCAGTTCCAAACAGCCTCACACATGGCTATGCTTTCCTGTGAAGGCACACACTGCAGTGCTAGGTGCTAGTGAGGTGTGTGGGGCGCAGGTCCAGCTCACCGTGTCTGTGTGTAGGATTGTCGGAGATGATGACGGGGGCAGAACCTTCACCCCTGAGGAGTATGAGGAGTACAAGAGGAAGGTTCTGCCTGTGAGAATGCGGAACCGGCTGTACGTAAGCTGTGGTGTCCCCGGGGGAATGGACTGCAAGCTGATTGGACCAGAGACACCCTGCTTCTGCTCTCATAGGTCAGCACTCTCTCCCCCTACTATAACAGGGATCCTGAACTCCTGTCCTGTCCTGTGGAGACACAGGGTCTGCTGGTGTCTGTTTTCACCTTAAAATCAACACCCATTTCATACCCAAGAACCCTGCTGCCGTAGAGGAAAGTGCTTTACCTGCTGTGTTGTGTGGTGGGTAACGGTGAAAGCCAGCAGACCAGGGCCTCTTCAGGTTCACTCTCACTTTGTGAAGACTTCTCTGTGATATGTGGTGCCCTTCAATTGTCCTCATACCAGGGTGAGATCTTTAAGGTAGATGGGTGTCCTGTTTCACCCAGGTGACTAGTTTGGGTGTGTCCTGTCATCTGGGTGTGGTCTATTCCATTTGAGAATCTGTGAATTTAAGGTGTATCAGTTTATGAAACATGGTGAAAGAATTTACTACTTATTTTTTTTAATAGAATCACAGTCAAAATCTAAAAGACATAAAGCAAAGAGGCAAAGACAGCATATATCAATTAAATGTATTTAAACTTGCTTTTGAGTTGCCTTAAATGTTTTTTTTTTTTTTAACTATAGGGGAATTAGCATTGGGCTCCACAGGGGTGGCTGTTGGAGAAATTAAACAGCCAACGTTGTCAATGGCACAAAATTGTAAGTTGTAAATTGCTTGTATCATTCATTTCCAGATACAAGCAGCACAAGACAGAGTTTGAGGAGATCCCTTCGGAGAGGCCAATATCGCTGCCGTGTAAGGTTCGAGGCTGCAGGTGTGCCTCTTACCTGTACGTGCAGTTGAGCGGGTCCCAGCCCGTGCGCTGCAGGTGCAAACACCCTGCCCAGGACCACAGTGAGGCTCCTGGGCACCTGTGCAGGAAGTGTGAGTATTGGAATGTCCCGTCCAATCAGAGCCTCCTCCTTCCGTCATCCTCTGCTTCCTGTTTGTCATTCCACTGCATTCCTCAGATAGACGGCATCACCTTGAGTGTCAGGCACTTTGAGAAAAGTCTGGGGTAGAACTGTGAGTGACAGCTCCTGCACCTGTGCAGAATGCCGCAGTAAATGCACCTGTACAGAACTGCTCAGTTGGTAAACAAGAATTCCACGGTTCACACTGTGGCAGTCTCACCTCCTGTCAGTGCTGTAAGTCTGTATCTGTGTGCCGTGTGCAGGTTCTACGTGTACAGGGTTCCACAGCCCATACACCTGTGGCTGCGGCCAGCCCAGCCATGCCCACCGGACGCTGGTGGAGACGCGGGAAGAGCGTCAGGCGCGCGGCCGGCCAGTGGGACAGGACGTCCCGTACGCGGCCATGGGAGGACTGACCGGCTTCAGCTCCCTGGCAGACGGATACCTCAGGCTGGACCCCAGCGGTGTTGGTCAGACCATAGACGACAGATACACTACAGCAGGCGATACCATAGATATCTCAGTCACAGATACACAAAAATAGATCATACCCTAGATATTTTAGCAACAAATACAGTAAAATGTATCATATGACAAATTTATCAGCCACAGATATACATATACACGTATAATACCATAGATATGTAATCCACTGTTACAGTAGAACATACAATACCATAAATATATCAGGCCCAAAATGCTAGGACAGGTCACACCATAGATATCTCAACTCTAAACCACAATTACAGTAAAACAAATCACACCATATATATGTCACTCACAGGTGTACAGAAAAAGGTACATACCATGCATGCATTGTAGCCAGACACACCAGTACAGATCATAGTATAAACTATATCAATAACACACTCACTGGGACCGCTCTATGTGTACATTGCACTTATCTGCTCTGTTTACTTATCAGGAGGGTTGGAGTTAGTTTGTCATGGGAGAATGTTGCTTTACGACCTGGTGTTTGTCAAAGGGGCATGCTCAGCTTGTGTTACCTGGAGCACAGAGCATGGAATTACAGGTGTGTTATGAGTCGTAATCAGGTAAGATAATCACCTGTATTTACCTGTGCTAACAGGTGCGCTCTTGCCTGCTGTGGAGGGGCTGGGTGGGTCTGAAGCAGGCTTCCAGGAAGCAAGAGCTCAAGCTTCAGGTTTGAAATTTTTTCAAATAAATAATACAATAATAAATAATAATAATACAAAAAAATCATTAAAATAAAAAGTATATATAGTATGGCAGCCATAATATTTCTTACAGAATATTCTGCATGCTTTCTTTTTCACTACACAGACAGGGGCTCCTCGGAGGAGTGTGGGACAGACCTCAGGATGAGAGAGGACCGCGACATGGCGTACTTCGAGAGGAGGTACCAGGAGCGGGTGAGACCATATGCAACGTTTGGGGGTGGGGGGGTGTGCATTACTGCGGTGTAGTCATGGTGTTAATGGTGTGTTTCTGGCTGGTCTGTGCTGCTGTTTTATAGTTCTTACTGAACCACTGATAATATTTATTTATATTATTGTTAATATTCATAATAATACAATTTATTATTATTATTATTCATTAAGGAACAATAATCATGATAATGCTCCGTTTCAGCTGAAAATGGAAAAAGCAGCAAAGAGGATGTCAGCACCTAAAGCAAAAGTGGCATCTGACCGTCCTCACAGGAAGTGAACCTGCTGTACTGACCGTCCTCACAGGAAGTGAACCTGCTGTACTGACCGTCCTCACAGGAAGTGAACCTGCTGTACTGACCGTCCTCACAGGAAGTGAACCTGCTGTACTGACCGTCCTCACAGGAAGTGAACCTGCTGAACCAGGTGTATTTATGACTGGGAAAATGTGCCAATTACATGAAAATGGAGAATTTCTCCTTGAACAGTATTTACTGATTTTAATTGTACAGATTGGACATTTCAGTGACATATTTCAGATTAAAATATATATATATGTATTTATATATAATATACTGTTTTTTCTTGTTGCGTATGTATTGCTGAGTAGTTAATCAAACCTATACTGTGTGTAAAGATTTGCTTTAAGCTAAAATGAGATTTGTGTGATTAGTTGTGTTTTGTGATTGTTTATTGGAGTTGACACATAGACAGGGGATTTAATCGTGTTTTTACTGATTCAGGGATTTTACTCTTCAGCTATGTATAATTGTGTGACCACAGCTCTCAGAGCAGATGCAGAAAGAGTCCAAACTATGGTATAAAAATGCATCCTATAGTAGCGCCACCAAGCCTGCAGAGGGCAGCAGTGTTACACGCTTTTCTATAATGTCAGATTTGGCACTTTCTACAGAACAGGGTGAACACAATTTGTCCTTTTGATGAACAGGAAAGTGATATTTTGAAGGTAATATGTATATTTGAAGGTAATATTATGAACACACCTTAAATTTGCAGCTTTTTATTGACATATCACACATACAGATAATATTGGATACAAAGTTTACAGTATTTTATTTCCATTTTTTAAAAAATCTTCCATTTAGAAAAAAGCTATCCACATAAAATCTAAACATAACTAAAAATTACAACATTATTCGAGCAATTTACAAATCACCAAATCAAAAATATTTGACATGCAGAAGTTAAAAACAAAATGACTTTATATTAGCATATTCTAATAAGTTGTGAGAAAAACAGAACGCATCTCTGTGGTGGGTTGATTAAATTAATTTGTGTTTTTCACAGATATAATGCAAAATAGGACACAGATAACAGATAAATCCAGAGCAGGCCTGCATAAACCACCCAGGACAGTAATTAATATTCTCTCACCTGAAAAACAAAATGGGATAAAAGCGTGTTTTGTTTTCCTGTTGTTTTTTTTTTTAAATCTGGAAATCCCTCCTGAGCTCAGTCAGTTACGGCACCATACGCAGAAAGAAATGACAGTTAGGTTAATGAATGATTTTGTACGTCTGGCGCAGATTAAATCGGAAGATGTTCGAGCCAGTAATCACGAACCACAGCGGCAGAGACGAGATTTAATCAGAAGTGACAGACCAAACACCTCCTCCGCAATCACCGACGAGCTGCCTGGTTAGCCCCGCACCCATCATGCCTGTCTGTTTATTATTTTACTTTACCTGGTATTTTTCTTATATTTTTCAACGAGGGCAGTTAAACAAATTGACAATGTATTGGGAAACAAGCTGGTAACTTTTCAAACGCTCTGAGGTGACACTAAAGTAACGGACAGCCTTATCGTTGCCCTTACCGACCGCAGCAGAGTGGACTCAGGCCACCACGAGGACACAGGATGTGGCACGAAGTTTTTGTAAAGATGGTGCTTTCGATTTATCTAACCAGCAATGCTGAAGGACGGTCTGTGTTGGTCGAGTATGTTGCTCTGGGTGAAGGTAAAACACCTGAGCAGTAAATTACCTGTGCAGTAGGGTGATTAGCAGGGACGTCACCAGACCCTATTTACTGGTGCAAGTGCAACAGTGATAATTTGTTGTGCCCCAGTAAATAATCATGAAAAATAACTAGTTTTAAAAAATGTATCATAAATTGCAAGTATTAGCATGTGGGCACTGGGGGCCTGTGCCCCAGTAGCGCTAAAGGTCTAGCAACATACCTGGTGATTAGTGAGCTCTGTGCTACACCTGGACTTTAGGTTACCCAGCACTGTGATAAACCTGGAAATTAGGTTACCCAGCACTGTGATAAACCTGGAAATTAGGTTACCCAGCACTGTGATAAACCTGGAAATTAGGTTACCCAGCACTGTGTTAAACCTGGAAATTAGGTTAAGTTACCCAGCACTGTGTTAAACCTGGAATTTGGTTACGTTACCCAGCACTGTGTTAAACCTGGAAATTAGGTTACCCAGCACTGTGTTAAACCTGGAAATTAGGTTCTAATAACTTTGTGTAAGTTTAGTCTACAATATGTACAGGTGATGGAAGCAGAAAGATTAACATTTTTGTTCCAAGACTGTGATAAGAGCACGCTATGTGGACAAGGTCTTTAAAACCAGCCAAAGACAGAACTACAGAAATTTGGGCTGGAAAAAATTTAAGATGTCTGGAATTGCTCTCTGATTTCTGGAAAAAAAGGTTACCTTTCCATTTATTTTTGACTCAAACATGAATGGGGTGGGCTGACAGGGGAGCCAACTCACATCCCAAAACCACTTCAACCACAGCTTAAGACCTAAAGTTTTTTTTATAAACGACTGTAGCGGAGGCTTTTCCGAACTTGAAAAATAAGATAAATCCGCGATGCGATTTAAAGTCATTTTTAGATGACTCACAGAAACTCAAGAGCTTTTATGGGGGGAAAAAAAGAAACGACAAATGACTTTGTCGGGTTGTGAGATGACGACGAACAAGGCAGATTGATCTGTCGATTTTAAGCTGTCATGGGTTTTACGTGGGTAGTCAGAAAAGCGATCTGATAAAAACGGCGCTCGGTGAATCTGTGGTCCGTGCAGGTGCTCACGCTCTCAGGGTCTGGCTCGCGTTCAGCGGGCGCGCGGCCAATCACGCCGCAGAGACCCACACACTTCAGAGCAAATTGACATAATTGGGCGCCGTTTTATAGGGCTCTACGCTGTCTGAAAGGTTTTTGACTTTCTGTATTTTTCTTTTAAAGGAGTGCAAGCTTTTTCCAAAGACCACTGTCTTATAGAGCTGGTATTAAGCTGTGTGTCTTTCTTAACCACTCATACACTTACACGTGCTACTTTGTTAGCTTGAACCTTTTAACATTAGAAATTAACTGCACTGTACAAGACAGTGGTTAGGAAGCAGGGCTTTGTCTCTGAGGTTGCAAGTTTGATTCCTAAGTAGGGCATTGCTGCTGTACCCTTGAGAAAGGTACTTCCCATGAATCATTCCAAGAAATGTCAAGCCTTATAAATGGTTAGAAAAAAAAAGTGAAGAGAAAGCCTAAAATGTAATGCAAATAAAAAATTGTAGTACACAACTCAACTGAGTGATTGTTGGATTGATATATTGTGTATGAGTGAGAGAGAGAGGAGGAATGAGACAAAAACATATGGAGAAGAGGATTGATTTAGAGTCAAAGACATGGAGAGACAGAGGGAAAAGAATGGAGAGCTAAGAGAAGGAGTTAGATAGAGACTGTGTGAGAGAGAGAAAAATTAGCAGCCTTCATAATAACTCTGTTATCCAGTTTGCCTCACCATGGCAACTCTCTGCTTGTCAGTGTTAATTGCTGTGGCATATTGGCGCTTGACATGGTCGCCGTGGGGATGATTTCTTTTGTTCTGCCATCGCCTGGGGCGACGAGGGGATGGAGGCGATTGAGGCTTTACCACCGGCCTCCTCCTGCCCCGTAAAGGAGGATAATGTGACAATCGTCCATGGGAATTCTCCTTAGAACACCTCCATGATTCAGCTGTCTTAAATAGCTGTGAGAGATGGCTAAACATTCTCCAATATCCCAAAATAAGGGCTAATCACAGCTCTCAGGGTGATATGTTGGACTTTACACACTGATCTTGACTGAGAACATTTTAAGAGCTACCGAGACCACACGTGCTGAAGACATTGGTATGATGTGCCAATGGAATGGAAGCATTCTTATGGCCAGACCTCAGACTTTGCTGTTCTACCTTGTGTATGCTGGACACATCTCTGAATAGCAATTTACAGAGGATAGTACTGGACCCAAGGATAACACATGTCTGACAGCTGAGTCTTGATTTAAATGTGTCCAGTTGTGGTTATGGTATACCAACTGTACAAGTATGCTTGGTTTGCATTTTTTAGTGAATCAAAAACATGTTAGGTAAAGATATGCCCAGCTACTGACAATTTTTAACCCTGGGATCACAGGATATTCCAAATGTCTCAGTTCAAGTCAAAATGTTGCATTGCTACAATACAACATATTTGGTACAGTGTAATGAAATGTGCACATACTTGGTATAGTGTAATGAAATGTGCACATACTTGGTACAGTGTAATGAAATGTGCACATATTTGGTACAGTGTAATGAAATGTGCACATACTTGGTACAGTGTAATGAAATGTGCACATACTTGGTACAGTGTAATGAAATGTGCACATATTTGGTACAGTGTAATGAAATGTGCACATACTTGGTACAGTGTAATGAAATGTGCACATATTTGGTACAGTGTAATGAAATGTGCACATATTTGGTACAGTGTAATGAAATGTGCACATATTTGGTATAGCGTAATGAAATGTGCACATATTTGGTACAGTGTAATGAAATGTGCACATATTTGGTACAGTGTAATGAAATGTGCACATACTTGGTACAGTGTAATGAAATGTGCACATATTTGGTACAGTGTAATGAAATGTGCACATATTTGGTACAGTGTAATGAAATGTGCACATACTTGGTACAGTGTAATGAAATGTGCACATATTTGGTACAGTGTAATGAAATGTGCACATACTTGATACAGTGTAATGAAATGTGCACATATTTGGTACAGTGTAATGAAATGTGCACATATTTGGTACAGTGTAATGAAATGTGCACATACTTGGTATAGCGTAATGAAATGTGCACATATTTGGTACAGTGTAATGAAATGTGCACATACTTGGTATAGTGTAATGAAATGTGCACATATTTGGTACAGTGTAATGAAATGTGCACATACTTGGTACAGTGTAATGAAATGTGCACATACTTGATACAGTGTAATGAAATGTGCACATACTTGGTATAGTGTAATGAAATGTGCACATATTTGGTACAGTGTAATGAAATGTGCACATATTTGGTACAGTGTAATGAAATGTGCACATATTTGGTATAGTGTAATGAAATGTGCACATATTTGGTACAGTGTAATGAAATGTGCACATATTTGGTACAGTGTAATGAAATGTGCACATATTTGGTATAGTGTAATGAAATGTGCACATATTTGGTACAGTGTAATGAAATGTGCACATATTTGGTATAGTGTAATGAAATGTGCACATATTTGGTACAGTGTAATGAAATGTGCACATATTTGGTACAGTGTAATGAAATGTGCACATATTTGGTACAGCGTAATGAAATGTGCACATATTTGGTATAGTGTAATGAAATGTGCACATATTTGGTACAGTGTAATGAAATGTGCACATATTTGGTACAGTGTAATGAAATGTGCACATACTTGGTATAGTGTAATGAAATGTGCACATATTTGGTATAGTGTAATGAAATGTGCACATACTTGGTACAGTGTAATGAAATGTGCACATACTTGGTACAGTGTAATGAAATGTGCACATATTTGGTACAGTGTAATGAAATGTGCACATATTTGGTACAGTGTAATGAAATGTGCACATACTTGGTATAGTGTAATGAAATGTGCACATATTTGGTACAGTGTAATGAAATGTGCACATACTTGGTACAGTGTAATGAAATGTGCACATATTTGGTATAGTGTAATGAAATGTGCACATATTTGGTACAGTGTAATGAAATGTGCACATATTTGGTACAGTGTAATGAAATGTGCACATATTTGGTACAGTGTAATGAAATGTGCACATACTTGGTATAGTGTAATGAAATGTGTACATATTTGGTACAGTGTAATGAAATGTGCAGTCTTTAGCCTGTAGCTGAGGGAGAATGGGGGAAATGATGCTGGGCTGGCCTCTCTGACGGTCTTCCCATCCCTGCTCTGGCGTCGATGCTGTTGTGACTCATGGATCACTCGCTCCACATTTAGGAAGTCTGGCAGGATATGGGATATCGCTCCTGTTTTCCCATTTTCTGCACGCAGAGTCATTGCAGACCCTCCCTCTCCATGTTGTGACGGCAGAGGGGAGGGAGCATTGTGTGCTCTGTGCCGTGTGCTTGATTGGTTCATTAAGCATCCCTTCGCTGCAGTCTCAACACCGCTAATGCAAAGCATGCTGGGAAAGGTCAGGGAGGTTCGTGAAGTTGGGTCATGACATAGAAGCCTGTGTCCCAGGTCCTCATTTCCATGACAACAGCCTGCAGTCACTTTTGAGTCATACAGTACCCTTGATTTAAGTGAATATGCTTACCTCCTCATTATCACCAGCTGCTCGTGAGAGCTAATATTTCTACCTGCTGGGGGTGTGTTAGTATCATTGAGTGTGTTATGATATTTCTACCTGCTGGGGGTGTGTTAGTATCATTGAGTGTGTTATGATATTTCTACCTGCTGGGGGTGTGTTAGTATCATTGAGTGTGTTATGATATTTCTACCTGCTGGGGGTGTGTTAGTATCATTGAGTGTGTTATGATATTTCTACTTGCTGGGGGTGTGTTAGTATCATTGAGTGTGTTATGATATTTCTACCTGCTGGGGGTGTGTTAGTATCATTGAGTGTGTTATGAGATTTCTACCTGCTGGGGGTGTGTTAGTATCATTGAGTGTGTTATGAGATTTCTACCTGCTGGGGGTGTGTTAGTATCATTGAGTGTGTTATGAGATTTCTACCTGCTGGGGGTGTGTTAGTATCATTGAGTCTGTTATGATGTTTCTACCTGCTGGGGGTGTGTTAGTATCATTGAGTCTGTTATGGGAAGGCAGTGAGGGGCAGGGCAGTGGAAGGCAGGGAGAGGCGGGCCGTGGAAGGCAGGGAGGGGCGGGGCAGTGGAAGGCAGGGGGGCGGGGCAGTGGAAGGAAGGGAGGGGCGGGGCAGTGGAAGGCAGGGAGGGGCGGGGCAGTGGAAGGTGTGTTTTATGAGTGACAGCTCTCATCCTGATCTTGGTTAAATCTTTGGCAATCACTCCTGTCCTGAATGTGCACCACACTACACTGAGATCATATGCACGGTCACCCAGCAATGGTGTTATTTGATTGGATGGCACAAACAGCCTTGGTATTATGATTGGCTGGCTCATTAAGGTGATTGGTGTGAGATGGCCCCTTACAGGTCTGTCCTGCTTGGTGTTTTTTTTTTTTTTTTGTTTTTACTTTGATGTGGACTGGCAGAGTTCACCAAACTGACACACAGAGGTCATGCTGATACCATGGCAATGTCACAGCGACGTTACCGCAATGCCACGGCAATACTTGGCCTTAGCAATGCAGAGGTGTCTCACAGTCACATCACTTGTCTATGTGGCACATTTTGATTGGTAAATTGGGGGGGTGACTGAATTAAAAACAGATAAAGGACATGAAAGATATCAAACACTGAGTACAAAGGGGAAGAAAGGGCGAAAGAACAATGGTGAAAGGATTTGAGACAGGCAGAACTGCTCTTTTGTAGGGGCCATTTCTCTTGCCTGTTTGTGTCTGTGCTCCAGGTTCCTCATCCTTTTGAAGTTGAGGTGACTAAACCAGGCATCGGGTTTGTCCCACCGCCATGTCACAACGAGGAATGGGACCGTTTGATTGTTCAGTTGGAATATGCGTGCGGCAGACAGGAGGGAGAGAGGCCGTTTCGTGTCTGGCCTCGCCGTGTAATGTGTGCAGATTCACAGCGGCTTTCAAAGTGAAGCGCAGCGTTTGCGAAGACAGAGCCGTATCCGTGCGCTGAGTTCACACCTCTCCGCGCCTCACAATCAAGTCAATCTGGAGATTGCCAATAAGCGAGAATAATCGCGTTAAAAAGGTACAAAGCTGAGCCTCGTTTCGGCTCACAGGCTTAGAGCAGAACATTCAAACATCCAAATGAACTGTTATTTTTATCTCTCAAGCATCCTGCTTTAGCCAAGGTTTAAAAACGGAAGGCTGTCACGGCAGCAGCAGAAGCATAGATGCGGGAGAGATCAGAGCGATTCGCCGCCATGCTAACGTAACGGCCCACGTGTCCTTTTGCGTCTTTAAGGACATCTATGCAATGAGCTCAGGCTGCGTGCGTTAACTGCTTACGCACCCCGATGTTGTCTCAGCGCACACCCCATGTTTCAGCGCGCACCCCATGTTTCAGCGCGCACCCCATCCTGAATATTTCAGGTGTTTTAATTGGTCAGTTCAGTGCAGAATAACAATGTTTCAAAACCCCATGTTTCAGCCACCCCATGTTTCACATGCTGAATATTTCAGGTGTTTTAATTGGTCAGTTCAGTGCAGAATAACAACAAAACCCAGTAGTGTCTGCATGGTGTCTGCAGGTTTAACTCAGGTCCTGGAGGGCCGCAGTGTCTGCAGGTTTAACTCCAGTCCTGGAGGGCCGCAGTGTCTGCAGGTTTAACTCCAGTCCTGGAGGGCCGCAGTGTCTGCAGGTTTAACTCCGGTCCTGGAGGGCTACAGTGTCTGCAGGTTTAACTCCAGTCCTGGAGGGCCGCAGTGTCTGCAGGTTTAACTCCAGTCTTGGAGGGCTACAGTGTCTGCAGGTTTAACTCCAGTCCTGGAGGGCCACAGTCCTGGAGGGCCACAGTGTCTGCAGGTTTAACTCCAGTCCTGGAAGGCCGCAGTGTCTGCAGGTTTAACTCCAGTCCTGGAGGGCCGCAGTGTCTGCAGGTTTAACTCCAGTCCTGGAGGGCCGCAGTGTCTGCAGGTTTAACTCCGGTCCTGGAGGGCTACAGTGTCTGCAGGTTTAACTCCAGTCCTGGAGGGGCAGTGTCTGCAGGTTTAACTCCAGTCCTGGAGGGCCACAGTGTCTGCAGGTTTAACTCCAGTCTTGGAGGGCTACAGTGTCTGCAGGTTTAACTCCAGTCCTGTACGGGGCAGTGTGTGGGTGTCTTTTAATCGTGTAATTGCTTGAGCATTTTGGAGTGCAATCCATTTCTATTTAAAACGTTCATTAATTTGTAGAACCCATTAGTAGCCTACATGAAAATAAAGGTTTTGGCAGTTCCTGTGTAATAAACCTGTACACCTGTGGTGATGTCATAGCCAGTAGGTGATTTGTTCATTTTTAACAGGGGGGATGGCCCAATGGGTGCACCCCCCCGCCCCCACACCACCAAACAACACACACACACGTGTAAAATGGGGATGGCATCCCCCCTCAAATCTCCAGCTGGTCATAGCACTGGGACATAGGAGTAAAAACATCAGCATTCAACCTCAGAACAGCAGAATCCTCATTCACATCTCTCGAAACATTCGGTCACATGACTTTGGTCACATGACGCTCCAGCCATGGCTCACACAGAAAGCTGCGGCTGCTTGTCTCAGAGGGAGTTCTGTGCACGTTTTGAAAGGTAATGTTCAGGTGATGTTCAGAAAGGCTGTGTTAGGCCAGTGCTGTGCCCGTGTTAGCATTGGAAATGGGGTGCCGTGCTCCCATGTATTCATTCCATAGATTAGGGGAACCTAATTGTGTTGTTGGATAGAGTGAGAGAGCGAGAGGGAGATAAGGGCACACACACCGTCTCATTAACGGATAGTAGCCGTGGATTAGCACGGTGTCGATTAGGCACTATCTCCCCATTCCTCACACGCAAAGAGCTTTCCTCCTCACAATCCATTGAGTCGGCTGAATAGAAATTTTAAAGAGCCTCAAATGGATGTAAGAAATCTGAGACAGAGAGAGGGAAGGCTGGAGAGGTGTGAGTCACGCTACAGCGCTGGTGGAGAAGTGAGAAAAGGTTGTGTTTTGTTTTTGTTTTCACCGGAGTTTACTAATGATCAACAGCACAGAATGGAACCTGTGGCAGACAGACACACTCACAGCTTCCCTCCTGTCTGAGGAGAGTGTTTGGGAGTGACTGAGTGACTATGTGCTCAGGGAGACCTCCAGAGGACTGAGGCTACCCGCCCCCTCCCCTTGTCTAAATTATTGTTGAAACATGAAAATGAACGAGCAGAAACTTTTTAAATGGTCTTATTTCAATTTCAATTAGTTTGAGTGATGATCCTAGAAAGATGGAGGGTTCTGTAATCTTTCTTTCTGTATCTTTAAAGATACCCTAAAACAGCTGCACTAAAAACCAGCACTATCTCTGGATACCTGCTGCCCCAATGTATTACCCCAGAGCCCCACTGAATACATCGGCAGGTAGTAGAAGCAGAGACCCTTGGAGTGTTCCAGTCCAGACTTGATGCAGTGCTGGATACTCTGTAGACTGTAGGTAAATGGGCTTGATGCAGTATTGGATACTCTGTAGACTGAAGGTAAATGGGCTTGATGCAGTGCTGGATACTCTGTAGACTGTAGGTAAATGGGTTTGATGCAGTACTGGATACTCTGTTGACTGTAGGTAAATGGGCTTGATGCAGTGCTGGATACTCTGTAGACTGTAGGTAAATGGGCTTGATGCAGTGCTGGATACTCTGTAGACTGAAGGTAAATGGGCTTGATGCAGTGCTGGATACTCTGTAGACTGTAGGTAAATGGGTTTGATGCAGTGCTGGATACTGTAGACTGTATGTAAATGGGCTGGATGCAGTGCTGGATACTCTGTAGACTGTAGGTAAATGGGCTTGATGCAGTGCTGGATGCTCTGTAGACTGTAGGTAAATGGGTTTGATGCAGTGCTGGATACTCTGGACTGTAGGTAAATGGGCTTGATGCAGTGCTGGATACTCTGTGACTGTAGGTAAATGGGCTTGATGCAGTGCTGTACTGGGGCTTGATACTCTGTAGACTGTAGGTAAATGGGCTTGATGCAGTGCTGGATACTCTGTAGACTCTGGCAGTACTGGATACTCTGTTGACTGTAGGTAAATGGGTTTGATGCAGTGCTGGATACTCTGTAGACTGAAGGTAAATGGGCTTGATGCAGTGCTGGATACTCTGTAGACTGTAGGTAAATGGGCTTGATGCAGTGCTGGATACTCTGTAGACTGTAGGTAAATGGGTTTGATGCAGTGCTGGATACTCTGTTGACTGTAGGTAAATGGGCTTGATGCAGTGCTGGATACTCTGTAGACTGTAGGTAAATGGGTTTGATGCAGTGCTGGATACTCTGTAGACTGTATGTAAATGGGCTGGATGCAGTGCTGGATACTCTGTAGACTGTAGGTAAATGGGCTTGATGCAGTGCTGGATACTCTGTAGACTGTAGGTAAATGGGTTTGATGCAGTGCTGGATACTCTGTAGACTGTAGGTAAATGGGCTTGATGCAGTGCTGGATACTCTGTAGACTGTAGGTGAATGGGCTTGATGCAGTGCTGGATACTCTGTAGACTGTATGTAAATGGGCTTGATGCAGTGCTGGATACTCTGTAGACTGTAGGTAAATGGGCTTGATGCAGTGCTGGATACTCTTAGACTGTAGGTGAATGGGCTTGATGCAGTGCTGGATACTCTGTAGACTGTAGGTAAATGGTGAGCCCAGCCAGGCCGAATGCACTGTTCTCCTCAGTATGCTTCGCTTAATGAATTCTTTTCCTGATGCAGTTGCCGTAGTGACCCAATGAACTATAGCCCCGTTAGCCTTCACACCCTACTGCCCCTGTCGTCCTTAATGGAGGAAATGCTTTTGCCCCACAGCACATCCAGCCTGCGATGGAAGTGTGTGTTTGTGCTCAGATAAATCTGCTCTCTCATACTCAGAAAACAGGAGGTCCTGTATCACACAAGCACAAGTCTGTCTTTTTTTATTTTTGTGAATAAAATTGCCCCCCCGCCCCCCCAGTGAAGAGAGCTCGGAGCTGGAGAACATTGTAATTAGCGGCCGCAGGAACGGCACAAATGGAAGTGTATTATAAACCACAGTCATTTCCTCTCCACTCCAGAATTGTTTCATCGCGGCGCGTCCAATAAGTGGATAACACTTTAATCTGGAAGGCGTTATTTCTTCTGTGTAATTGACTTTCCTGTCGTGGCTGTTTTTCTCTTGCCCCCTCCCCACTGACCGTCTCATTTTGCTGTGCTCGGGTGGAGAGTCTGGGGGGGTTTGGGGGGCAGAATGGTGGTTTGGGTTTCTTGGGGGGGCAGAATGGTGGTTTGGGTTTCTAGGGGGAGCAGAATGGTGCTTTGGGTTTCTTGGGGGGGCAGAATGGTGGTTTGGGTTTCTTGGGGGGGGCAGAATGGTGGTTTGGGTTTCTTGGGGGGGCAGAATGGTGGTTTGGGTTTCTTGGGGGGGCAGAATGGTGGTTTGGGTTTCTTGGGGGGGCAGAATGGTGGTTGTGTTTATAGGGGGCGCGGGGGGGTGACTGACAGCCACTCGATTTACCCAAAAGGTTTCTTCAAAGAAAATGATATCTGAGCACCGAGGGCAACATTTTTATTCCATAAGGAGCATTTTTCCTCTTAAAAACACATGACGGGAAAAATTACACATACGAATATGTACATACATAATTCATGAAAGTGCTATAAAAAAGAATGGTCAAAATGGTAAGGAAATGTATTTGCATAGCAAAAAGCATCTGTGTGTGGAGGAAGAGGGAAAAAAGTTCCCTTTTGCCTTTGTCTGCGTTGTAGGAAGTAAAAGCGTTTTGACAACCTCTGATTCATGAATGTAGTGTGATTACAGTTTGAAATTAAGTGCTTCCCAAACTGAGCAATTTTAAGAAAGAGCACGATTAGCGGGCGATTGACTCTCTGATTGGCAGCATTAAAACAGAAACTGAACAAAAATCAGTGGGCACACTATGAAGGTAACTCTGTGTTCTGTGCGCAAACGCAGGACTGCACACATTAAATCATATCAGCTGGGTCTGTTTTTATTGGAGATGATCCGTAGTGCCCCGAGTGCTCGCTGCGGCTCGGGTATTTGAGTTGTGTTAGTGTCTGATCTGCCAGCGACTGCAGACAGTGCATCGATGTGCAGTGTTTGCTCTTTACCGCGCGGCCTGTTCATGCCGATACGCTGAGCTCGTCTCCCCTCTGAGCGCCCAGCGGCCCAGCCAGGCCTGTCACCCCCGAAGACAGGAGCGCTTGTGCGCGCGTGATGCGGTGTGTGTGTCGCAGGAAGCGCTGGAACTGTGCCGCTGCGTCACCCTGCGCGCCTCCGGTCGCTACGGCGGTGACGGCCCAGGTCTGTGCAGATACAGAATGCAGGACTGCAGGGGCGGAGGGGACACTTTAATCAGGAGTCAGGCAGGGGTCACACAACCCCCCCACCCTTTTAGGACTCATTAATATTCATGAGTTGGTCATATGTGGACGTCACACTGCACAGCAGAGTCACCACGCCAGGAGGTCAGCTCTGTCACTGTGTAGCGATGATTAGTGTGTGAGACACGTGCACCCAGCGAGTCTCAGGCCGGGTTTTACCCAGCGAGTCTCAGGCCAGGTTTTACCCAGCGAGTCTCAGGCCGGGTTTTACCCAGCGAGTCTCAGGCCGGGTTTTACCCAGCGAGTCTCAGGCCGGGTTTTACCCAGTGAGTCTCAGGCTGGGTTTTACCCAGCGAGTCTCAGGCCAGGTTTTACCCAGCGAGTCTCAGGCCAGGTTTTACCCAGCCAGTCTCAGGCTGGGTTTTACCCAGCGAGTCTCAGGCTGGGTTTTACCCAGTGAGTCTCAGGCTGGGCTGCACATTTCTGGGCTCAGTCATCCCTGGAACAGTGTGTCCCTCCAGCCCCTCCCTCCCTTTTCACTCAGAAGACGACAACTTAATCATGCTTTTCCGCTCCGCACAGAAATTATGATTTAACGCCGACTCCTGTGACACTTCAAATTGATTTAATGTCTTTTTCTATTCCCCTGCTTTCATTGATGTGAATATAAAAAAATGAAGTGTTTTGTTGGCATTGTCTTAATGCTGAGGGGATGAGCAGATAGATTGTGTCAGGGCTGTTAAAGAGGACAGGGGTGAGAGGAGCAGGAGGGACTGAAAGCATGTCACGCTGTGTAACTGCCTTTGCTGGCTGTCACAAGTAATTATGAGGGCAGAGGCTGAAATGTGAGCATCGCAGACGCAGACGCAGACGCAGACGCAGACACTGGGGAGCCTACAGCAGGGACAGCGTCCAGTTTACCAAACACCACGGTGATCTGTGATCCCTGGTTTAAGAGCTGCTGTTGTCTGTTCATCAGATCTCAAAAGTTCACTACCAGAGAGACCCAGAACTTCCTGGAAAAGGGTTTTAATCTCATTGGGGGCTAAATAAAGAATACATTGATTTTCAAAAAAAAAAATGTAATTACACAGAAAAAAAGAAGGATTCAGTGATGAACAAACAGACAGACAGACAGACAGCAGGACACACAGAGGAGATGAACTCATGTGTTCTCCTGAGAGTCTCGCTGCTGTGCTGTTCCCAGATGTGGCTGGAGGTCCACACTGGAGAGGCAGCGGCTGGCTCAGTCCCCCCACGCAGATGGCAGGTAAGCTGGCTGAAATCCACCGTGTCTCCCCTCCCTGGTGACCCAGGTGGATGGAGATAAACACACAGTCCAGTCCAGGGGGAACAGGGGGACAACACCCCTCCACCACTGAAAAACTTCACTGGCTTTTGATACAGTAAATTATGATGTAATGGCAGATCAGCCAATAAGAGATAGCCTGGGGCAGGTGCAGGACTCTCAGTGGCTGGACAACTGCCAGCATTCTGTTGTTCCATTCATATTCACTCTGCAATCTGACATGCTCAGTGAATATGCATCTGAACTTAGTTAATCCTGCTTGGAGGTGGAGTTAGAGGCAGCAGTCTGAAGGCGGAGTCACAGTGACTGTGGGGGGCGGAGTTTTGAGGGTTAGTCATACTGGCACATTGCGCATTCCACTCTCTTTTCTGGAAATAAGATTAAATTTACATAATTTGCATTATGGCCTTAAGAAAAGAGATGTATACACTGTGCCCTTGCCAGACCAATTTTATGAAATAAAATGAGATTTTATTGTAAATAAAATTCAGGTTAATCGTTTGTGCTCACATATAGAAACCATTTATCTATGACTCACACAATCGCCCCTCCTGCCACCGTGACAGCCGTAACCATCGATGACATACACAAAGAGAATAATGAACATCGCACTGCGCAGCAGTGAAAAGCCATGTCTGTTCATTAACCAGCGTGTCTGCTTTTATACCTCCGGAAGGCTGTATGCATAAACTACTGTTTGTTTGCATGTGCACAATGCTGATTTCTGCACTGATTTCTTCTGTGTGTTTAATTTCTTATTTTTGATACAAGCTTAAAATGAACCTCAAACACAAACAGAGTGAAGGAGGAAAGGATCCACCCTGAATGCAGGTTGTTCTGTGCTGAGTGCAGCTTTTTAACAAAAATCACTGGATGCCCAGAGTTAGCCAGCAGTTGATTCCATGAATGTGTGTGTGTGTGTGTGTGTGTGCGTGTGCACGTGTGTGTGTGTGTGTGAGTGTGTGAGGCCCCATATCTACACAGCTATAACACAGCTCTCACCCTTTGTTCAATATCATTCATTTTGAAGCTGGAAAACTAGAATGTATTTTTTACAGCCACTGCATCATAATATCATAATATAATTCACAGAAAGATGGATCCACAGCCGCCATGTGGTAGAATGACCAACATTCATACTGTGCTGATATTTACCCAGCATCAGCAGAGGGAAATGGGAGGAAATCAGGTTAAAAAGGGGACAAACTCACACTCAAGTCAGTGCAGACTGCTGGCAATGTCATTGCCTTTGAGAAACTGGACACTATCTTGCATATTCCATATTGCTCTCAGAATTTACACACCATTTACATAAACAATAGTGATGTCCTGTACCTCACACTGAGCCAGTGCTAACTCCAGTGCATTTTGCGCATCCCTGTTTTAGTTTGTATATGCCCAGTATTTACTCACACTCTTTATATGCTCTGGGATCTCTTTAAGGTTAAATAATATTATCAAAAGCAGGATGGGAACGTGTCCCTCACAATGAGATACATTAAACAGTCACTGTCATATACAAATCGCGGTGTGCCTCTGTATAATGTGTACTTTGTCATTTTATTCCAAATAATTACACGAGTTTTGAGTGGTTGCGTGAGAAAAAAAAAAGATTCCCCCTCCTTTTGACTTCTGACAAAAAGCAATCACTTTTATCGTAAATGTTGTTTTAAACGGGCGATGACAGCTTAGCCTGTGACGCGTCCCTTCGTTTTGCGCGGCGGAGATAAGAGAATTGCGTTCGCTGGAGCGTGAGCGCCTGGGCCCCCTTCGCCCCCCCCTCCGCCTCCAGACCGACCATATAAAACCTGCGGCATGATGGGACTCCGCAAAACGCACCTTAGAGGAAACCAGGACCGCCGACAACTCAACCATCAAATGAATGTGAGTTGAAACATTTGTTTTTTTTCTGTTTAGTGTTTCGGTGAAATATCATACTTACACACAATGAATGTTCTGTGATTATATCATTCTATCAAGGTCTATAACTGCCAGAATGGGTTAAATGAACTCCAAAATACAGTAAAATCAGAGTTTATTATTTAACATTTCTAACATTTTTGTTGTTATTTATTTTATTTATTGTCGGGTGGTCTCAGAGTATCCAAGAAAATTAAAAATATTTATTTGTACTGGCTCCACCTGTAGAGTCACCGAGAGTGACTCTACAGGTGCATCACAGTACCTGGGGATAACGGCCGCGATTGTCGCATTACCTTAATTATAGACACCCAGCAAAGTGTGCAAGCTACTGAGCGAGATTATACAGATGTAACATTTTAACAGGTCAGTCATTAAAACTGAAAGCGACAGGTTTGAGTTTTTGCTATTTTGATTCAATTGCTTTTTCAAGCTTTGAAAATCCGCGTGCTGGAGACGCGGATAAGCCCAAATGTGCTTTTGCTATTAACATTATAAAAGTTCTTCTTAAAAACTATACGGCCTTACGGAACTATGCAAATCGTAAACAACATTAATCTATATTGTATTTATTGGAATTTAAGTGTCAACTTTATTTTATATTTTCGGCGGTTTATTTTACAGAAATCTGTCCATCTTAGCATCCCAAAGTAAGGGCTAAAATTTGATGATTTGTCAATGCACAAAGAAAATAAAATTGTCCATGCTTGAGGCATGTGAGGCATTATGTGAAAACCGGATTCTAACTGGCGCTGTTCACAAGAAAATAATGAACTAAGAATCTAGAGATGGAAACCTTTAGAAATGTTTTACTTTTCACTGTTAAAACCAACACAGACAAAGTAACCTTTCCAAGTACTGTACACTATACCGCCATAAATGTCATTTGGTTTGTTGACTGACTAACATAATAAAAACATAATAAAAAAAAGATATATAAATAATATTTCAGTTCAAGAAATGAATTGTTGTAATTAGTATGACAGTTAACTTGTTTTAAACAGCCCTCTCTCTCTGGTTTTCCTGTGCGTGTACTGGTGCTCGGTGAAGATGCGTCTTAACCTCGGGATGTGGATTGGCATGGTGGCGTTCGTCGTCTGTACGCTGATATGCTTCGGCACGCTGGCCGATGGATACCCCTCAAAACCGGACAACCCCGGAGAGGACGCACCCGCAGAGGAGCTCGCCAAATACTACTCAGCACTGAGACACTACATCAACCTTATCACACGGCAGCGGTGAGCAGCAGCGACGCCCAGCCACCTTCCCGTGTGGCCGGTTACAGTAACGTTACCTGTGTCATTAAATCAATAAACTGTGTTATACGTAGTGTAATTACATCTTGTTTGAAAATGTAACTATAATTACATAATGTAATTAATTTAAAATAAAATGTAACTATAATTACATTATATTTTAAAATATGATTTTTGTTTGTAACAAAAGTAGTGATATGGGTATTAAAAATAGTGAAATCTCATAATCTCTCACTCAAAGTTTATGTGATAAAAATAATCCTGGGTGTTAAGTGTATGATAAAAATAAGAAACAATGAATAATCATTTGTCTGTTTTCATATACATACAAAATTCAACAGGATGTGCAAAAATTGAAAATCTTCATTGGATTCTAAAATTAATTTCATCCCTCACAGTTCTTCAGAGGATAACCCTTTTACTCGGAAGCTGTGAAGGGATTTGTCTCGCTTTAAATTGGAAAATTAACGCGGTGTGAAACACTATGCTGTCGCACTTCCCATCTTTTAATTAGCCAGTAACCAACCTGAAGCACATTATCCATTCACATTTTTTACTTTAAAAAAGCAAACCTGTAATTTGCCCCAGTTTATGCAAACATTGGTACTTTGTCTGAAGGACTGAAACTAGAAAGGTTTTGGGAAAAAAGCTCAAAAAGTACAGTGTTTATATCCTCAATTAATCTTGTTTGTCAGAACTCAGATCAAGTGTTTTTATAACATTATGTACTTTGTTTCACAGGCAGTTATGAGGACAGAGTAATTACTGAGAGATGTTGATTCTGAGCTGTCATGCTGAGGCTGTAGAACTGCTCCTGCAGGATGAAACGTCCCCTCATAAAGGTGTAGTTTGTGGGTCGACCTGTGTTTAACGAGTGAGTGAAACAGGTGTTTGCTCTGTTCAGGTACGGGAAGAGATCAAGCGACGACACCCTGCTGTCAGAACTGCTGCTGAGGGCGAGCACGCAGTCAAGCCCACAGTCACGGTACGGCATGTGTGTGTGTGTGTGTGTGTGACAGAGAGAGAGATGGAGAGAAAAAGAGAGTCACAACTGCTACTGCTGTGTGTGTGTAAGACAGAGAGAGAGAGAGAGAGCAGCAATGCCCTTTTGCTTTGTAAGAGTGAGAGAGGGGCAGTCTGCTATGTACAGTTTGTAGCTCAGCTCACTCTGATTGGTCCTTTCTGTTCTTTTCTCAGATATGAGGAGCCATCGATGTGGTGACATTGTGAAACATGTCTGTCCCATCTGCTCCCAGTCGTTCCGATTTGGATGTCTCTCCCCCATGAACGCAGACCCTGACCTCACCAACATGGCTGCCACACCTATGTACCATGACCTCACCAACTTGGTTTTCCGTAACACTGCCAGTTCCTGTGGGGTCAACAGGTGTATGTAGCCGCCACTCCTTCATTGACAAAACCCAATTCCAGCCCATACCTGTACATAGTCTTACTTAAGCCAAATATTTGTTCGTTGCCGGTATACTGGATTGTTAAGTAAAATTGTGCTATTAAAATTCATTATTTAAAGATAAACTGAGTGCCTGATATTTCAGCATCTGCAGTCAACACCATGGCCTTTGTCTCTTACACTATCATTGCTGTTCTCAGGAACGGCAGCCCCTCGAGTAATGGGTTTTGGCATCACCCAGAAGCGATGGCTGACCACAGCACTGATTTTATTTATGTATTTCAGCAACACTCAGACTCTGCAGAGTCTGGGTCCATTGGGCGAAATGGTACACCAAAGTCCTGGCTGTGGCCATTAAAAATATCACAGCACTTATCACAAAAAGAATTGGATTTCTTGACATGAATTTCTAACCTGGCTCTCTCAGCCTAAGCCTCCGCCAGTGTAACAGGCTGAATGGCCTCTCCCTCCCACTGCAGCTGATCTGAGGTCAGTGTTCTGTTGTGTATCTCCTAGTGTAACAGGCTGAACGGCCCCTCCCTCCCTCCCACTGCAGCTGATCTGAGGTCAGTGTTCTGTTGTGCATCTCCTCCGTGGGTGCTGTACATCAGCAGAGGGTGCAGTGAATGCCCCCTCCTTGGAGATCACGAAATAAATAATTTATAAATAAATGTCTTTATGTATAATTTCAATATATTATTTCTATTTTGGTCAACGTTTTCAGCATCATACAAGCAACGATAGAAAGTACTCAAACTGACTTAAAATGTAATTACTGGATTTAATTGGTTCATTGTATTTGGAATAATAGCGTTCTTTAATCCGCGAGTTTAAAACCTGGGGGATAACGCTGTGTAATTTCTGCCGTGGTGGAAAAAGCGCATGCGGGCCGCAGACGACCCGATTAACAGCGCTGAATGAGTGTACCATCACTCCTGGCACTTCAAAACATTCTGACTGCGCGAGGCGGGGGCGGTGCCGTTTGATGTGCCATTTCAATTTCACTTTCAAAAGACACCATCGCTCACTGTTTACTCAAGACTTTAGTCACAGTTCGATTATGATTCTAATCTCAATCAGTAGCTATCCGCCACCAACGCAGTGGAGTCTCATACTGAACAACATGTTTGTTTTTCAGTAGGCCTACGTGACTTGACACTGTCTTTGCTTGTCTGTTTAAAGAGGCATAAATGTAAAAAAGAATGAATGTTCAAAGTTTTTTACTCACTGAGAACTTAGTTGCGTTGGAAGAATAGCCACACAGCTTTCTCAGTGTATGTTCTGTGTTTCCATGGTAAGAAAGCACCAGCTCAAACACAAACGATCTGAGCTCACCTGCACCTACAGATGAATGAAATTCCCGGTGTTTTAATTTGGTTACTATGACATGATGGGTAGAGATTTCTGCATTTTCAACATGATATCACTATATGCCTATCTTAACCGAACTTATGCCTACACACCAAAACTTGGTATTACTATTGTAGAATATATGAGATATTTTCAACATCTGTTGTCTGTCAATGAGCTCCTCAGATATACTTTTACCTTAGGTATTTTCATCATTTATCATATGAAGTAATATCAGAAAATAAATGTTTGCTTTAGATACTACTGTATGAAGTCTCAGTGAAAATTACTTGGTTAAATAAAAGTGTAGTAAATGCATATATAATATCCCACTGCCATTCATGTGATTCTCATATTTCTTTGTTAAATCGTTATCAGTAAAAGTGCTTCTTTTAGTGCAGATGCTGATTCTCTGCTATTCAGACAGGATTTGAGCTGGCACACCCGCGTGCTGCTTATCTAAAGCAGGTTCTAAGAGTTACAACGTCAAGCAAATGGAGCACTACTGAGGCTAAACAGTATCCCGCTGAGGGCACTAAACATTGTAGATCTCCAAATAAGAGTCCGTTACACTGCAATAGCAAGAGACTCAGTGAATCTATCGCTCTTTCAGTTTATGCACCTGATAAATACGATCCATCACCAAACCAGTTCTGAAGGTGGTAAAACGCACTGTTCCTGGTCTGGGATGTTTGCTAATTTGCTGGGTACATGCGCCCCCTTGTGGTTAATGTGTATACAACATCCTGGTGACGGAGATGCTCTAGTGCAGAGATACTCTCGTCTTTGGGTCAGTAGCGCTGCAAGGCTCTCAGTCCCAGCACTATCTCAGTCCTGTATTAAAGGATGCTTTACTCCATGCCTCAGACATGGGATGCTGGATGAGTCATCAATACAGCTATCATCAGTTAAACAAGAAATCCAGCGGTCCTGCTGACCTGGAGGTCCAACGTGTAAAAATTATGTTAAACAGAATAATTTAGTCAAACGCAAGTGTATTAATTATGTGAAATAATATCATTTAGTCAAACTCCAGTCTGGCTCTCATGTTCTTAGACTCCAGATACTTGATGAATACACATAATAATGACTGGTGATTCCATTCACCTGGTGTCTCAGGCAGAAATCAGTCCCTCACTACAGGAGAAAGGAAAACAGATAGACAGACAGACAGACAGACAGACTGAATATGGTCAGAACATTGTGTACCCCTGACTGAATATGGTCAGAACAGAACAGAACATACGTGTACTACAGAACATACGTGTACTACAGAACATACATGTACTACAGAACATACATGTACTACAGAACATACGTGTACTACAGAACATACGTGTACTACAGAACATACGTGTGAACATACGTGTACTACAGAACATACGTGAACATACATGTACTACAGAACATACGTGTACTGTGTATTGGCAGCTGTGTGTGACAGGCCTCTGAATATAGCGTAGTGAGGTGTGTTTCTGAGGTCAGAGCGACTCCTCAACCTGTGAGCCTGACTGTTTAAACTCATTATTACATTATGGTCATTTAGCTGACACTTTTATCCAAAGCAACTCACAGTTGATTAGGCCAAGGGCCAATCCCCCCTGGGAGCAATGTGGGGCTAAGGGCCCAACAGCAGTGGTGTTCTTGCTGTGGCTTGACTGGGGCTTGAACCTCAGGGGTCCCAGTCATGCATCTTAGCCACTTGACTACAGGCTGCCTCACTACTACCACCTGTGCCATTACAACCTACCCAAAGCAAACATGTTTACCAGTTTTAAATTTATACATGGGGACATCATAGAGCTGCAGAGCTGCTTAATGTATTTATATGAGCATAATGTGTAATACAGAAGCATAACACATACCAACACCTATGATTCCAGACTCACCTGTGTTACCCTGCAAGCTGCTTCCACTGCTGCTGATTACAACATCGCCCTCTGGTGGACATGCGTGCCCGTGACTCACTGAGCTGACAGAGAACGTCGTGCAGTAATAAAGCTCGATTAAATGCCTCGTGCGAACGAAGACGTCACAAAAGAAAACGTTCATATGGAGCAGGGAGTCGTTTCCGTAGGCAATAAGGAACATGAAGCAGAAATGAGCGTGAAATATTCACACACAAAAGGAGCTTCAGTCAGTAATGCATGTTTTTGCCTTGGGCCACTCCAGTGAAACCGAGTGGGAACGGAGATCTGGGAACAGCGTAAAAAGCCCCACTCCACGCATTAACAAAAATACAACAGTGAGTGAGAATACGTTTTACAGTAAACTGAATCTCTGCAAAATAATAATAATAATAAATACACAAATAAGACTTCATGAAATTCATACAGACAGAAATGAAAAACATCATGATGTACAACAAGTCAATATTAACACGACGCAGTATAGTATCTCCCCACCTTTTCCTACAGCCTGGCTCACTCTTCTGTGGCTACGAAATGATACTGTTACCCACAGTTCTACTCTAAAACTATTATAATATTCAAGAATATACCGTAAGCAGTGGATGTATTTAAATATTTTATTGTATTATGGATAGCTCTCAGTCATGTGTTTTGTTTGAATCTACCATCTTGGCCACGAATCCCAAGAAGAAGACCATTATAGTAGAGTGGGCTTTTCCTGGAAAAACTAATTGAATGTTATTGAAATTAAATATAAAAAGAAATAATACCAGCTAAAGCTTTGCAGCTTTGAGTAAAGATAAAATCATGACAAGGTAACAGTAATTTATGGGGAAATATACCGCTTAGATGTCATGTTTACTGTTAATTACAATCCAGATTGTTGCCTTTATTGACCTGGGCTCGCTTGTTGTAACTCCACCCCCTTCCCCACCCCCTCTGTCAAAGGAAATTAACATAACCACAGTGATTACCGCACAGTTAAAATGAGGAGGGAGGGGCTACGATGCACTGCATGATGTCTATTCGTCTTTCTGTATAAACGTCATCGAGGGGCGAGACTTGCCAACTTGATTGGCACTGAGTGTGCGCGGATAGTTCGCTGCGGGACCAAGAGCGCTGAAGGGGTTTGAATTTCAGCCGGGACGATAAAGGAATACTAACAGCAAAAGAGATTCAAGGTAAGCCATCATTTCAGGACTTACCGACGACACACCTTTCTCATGGTTGTGTCATGTCGTAAGAGATAACGAAATCTCAGGGACTTTTGTTTTAAGAGACAATTCAGCAGAGAACATTCTACTGTTCAGCAGCCTTCAGTCCTGCGCGAGGGGCAGCAAAGAACATTTTAATCCGCTGCACTGGTTGTGTGTATGTGTGTGTGTGTGTGTGTGTGTGTGTGAGAGAGAGAGAGAGAGAGAGAGAGAGAGAGAGAGAGAGAGAGAGAGAGAGAGAGAGAGAGAGAGAGAGAGAACACAAGCGTGTGTGATTATACAAACTCAAAAAAACGACGCGCTGATGTTGGACGTTTGACATAAGTAACTGTAGCGATGCTTGATCCAGCTATCTTGTTAGGAACTCCGATAGTTCAGAGATTGCTTGAATGAAGGAGAGGGGCTAAAATGGCCGCACGCACACCTTAAACTAAGTAATTATGAAATGATTATAATACCTGTTCAGCAGTCTGACGCGTGCTGGTCACAGTAGCCTTCCTGAGGCTGTCAGGATGTGGCTCCGTGCAGCTGGTGTGCCGGCTAGGAGCGCTGAAGCAGCGACTCTCCCGATGAAGAGGAGACCGGCGCATCGCCGCTAAGACAGCGTTCCACGCAGTACCACCGCGCCTGGCATCCTGACAGCAGTTTGCATGACAGAGACACTGTATCAACAGACGGCTATTGTTGTGGACCACGCTTCGGCCACAACGGCAGTTTGTGTTCCCGCAGTGAAAGGACACCGCTAGCACTCGCATGTCTTTAGCTGCGCCCGCCTGGCATCAGGGACTAGACTATCTAATTAAACAAATGAATTCACCAGCTGTGTAATGTGTTCCGCAATTAAATGCGATATTATTACAGTGTCACGTCATGACTTGTTCTCTGATGCTATTGATAGCAGAATGGCAGAAGCTGTGCGTGCCAGCGGTATTAAAAAGAATGTTGTCATCCGTGACTTTGGTCTCTTGAGCCGGTGAATGGGGTGGTAGTTGCGCAACTCGTTGTCCCCGAAAAGTTCCATGTTTAGCTCTAACAGGAGCAGGTACACGGAGCTAACCTGGCGGAGAGGGAGACCCCCTCATACAGGTTTGTCCTATTGCACTGAGGAGAGTACTCTGTGTTTCTGCGGGCCTTTACGTGCCCAGTCCAGAACATTCTGTGACCGTGTACTGCGCCCGTGCCTGCAGGTTACCTGCCCTTCCTTGACCTTTGTGGACAGATTTACATCTCCCTGGGAAACAGCAACAGAGAAAAAAAAAGAGAGAGAAGAAAACTGCATTCTGTTCGATGTGTGCCCATCATGCGGGTGAAAGTAAAGCTCAGTGATCCACAGAACGGTCGGGAGGTAGCTGCACACTTTGCAGCTGCACTCAAAAACTGTGCCCCTTTACAAAACATTTCTGTTCTAGGAAGAACAACTGTGCTAATTGTTGTCTCAGAGGCTGAGTAATAATCCTGAACGCTACTGCTCTGTACCTTTTTTCTCACAGAAATGATGACTGAAGATAGAGGAGTTGTGCTCTCCTGGGCTTCACTCCAGCGTCTCCACGCATTACAGACCTTTAGCTGCAGTATGGCAGCTTTTTGTGAATAACTTTTTTAAAGGTGAAAACGTTGGGTTGTCTGTGCTGTAGCAGGAGATGTTATTTCCATTATGTACATGTTTATGAGGTGAGTGTTTAGCACTCTGCTCTTCATTCGCTCTGGACTCTAGGAAACTGATCTGGTGCACAGCTAACGGCTCTAACCATTTAAATATAACAGAGTTTCAGTGGGTACAGTGTCAATCACAGACTGAAACTATACTGAAACACAGTCCAGGGTACAGTGCCAATCACAGATACTCTCTCAGAGTAAACCATACTGAAACACAGTCCAGGATACAGTGGCAATCACAGATACCCTCAGAGTACACTATACTGAGACAGAGTCAACAGCATATCTTTTTGTCCTCTAAGTTGTTTTGACTAAACACCAACCAGATGATCAGCAGTCCTTCTCTGAGAAATGTGATGATCCAGGATCTGTTTTCCACTTCACACTCATTGTGGATACGGGTGGTATATAGACAGGGAAAATCTGATCCTAGATCACACTAATAAATACAGCACTGGTGTAGGTCTGAGGTGCTTTGTGAATACAGGCTTGGTGTAGGTC
>CM040743.1:49224404-49271904 GCA_022829145.1 Albula goreensis
ATCCCACGGACTGCCTGTCTTCTGGCTGCTTGGTAACCAGGGGTGGGCAGACGGCCCTGGGCCACGCCCCTCTGCCCAGAGAGACCAATAGCAGCACAGCAGCAGGCAGATTTGTATGAATGTCCCAGACGGAAGAGATTTGGGGGCTGAGCCCCCACTGTGCAGACTACAGGGACACACACCACCAGTGCACTCATAACCCAAACTACAGGGACACACACCACCAGCGCACTCATAACCCAAACTACAGGGACACACACCACCAGCGCACTCATAACCCGAACTACAGGGACACACACCACCAGCGCACTCATAACCCAAACTACAGGGACACACACCACCAGCGCACTCATAACCCAAACTACAGGGACACACACCACCAGCGCACTCATAACCCAAACTGCTGGGACACACACCACCAGCGCACTCATAACCCAAACTACAGGGACACACACCACCAGTGCACTCATAACCCAAACTACAGGGACACACACCACCAGCGCACTCATAACCCAAACTGCTGGGACACACACCACCAGCGCACTCATAACCCAAACTACTGGGACACACACCACCAGCACACTCATTACCCAAACTACAGGGACACACACCACCAGCGCACTCATAACCCAAACTACTGGGACACACACCACCAGCGCACTCATAACCCGAACTACAGGGACACACACCACCAGCGCACTCATAACCCGAACTACAGGGACACACACCACTGTGTGAGTGCCAGGGAAAGGGTGTGAATGTGTGTGAGTGTATAACTGCTTATCAGAGTATTAGTGTGTGTGACTGAGTCACTCAGCAGGAATTTCTGCGCTCTGGTGCGTGTGATTGGCTCAGAAATTGTTCGGCTCCCATTAAAATTTTTTCTGTGGACACCTTTCCGTTCCAATCAGTCATAATTCATAATCTGTTTTGCAGAGGGAAACCAACTGCATCCAATTATATATATTCTGAATGGCTACAACACACAATGTTCAAACTAAACAGCCTACAACAACACACAATGTACAATTACACACAATCTACAGCTATACAAAATATATCACTATACACAATCGACAGCTGCACACAAACTCCAACTGGGTATTAATAAAGGTGACTCAGAGCAGTGCCTCATGTAGAAATCACACCTGCGATGGTGATGATGGTGATGATGGTGTGTGGGGGATTGGTCAGTGTGGAGTAGTGATGGTGATGATGATGATGATGATTGCTGTTAACACAGAGCTGTGCACTCACTGCTGAAGGAAAACACACATCTAGGAATACTGTGTGTGAGTTTGTGTACATTTGTATTGACAGCGAAACACTGTAAGTGTGTGTCTGAATAAGTTTCAGTGAAAATGTGTAGCCGGTAGCTGGGTCAGAATGATGATGTCATGTGATCTTGAGTCACCGTGGAAACAATGGTGCATTCTGTGACAGGAGATAGGAAATGCACAATGCCTGATCCCCCCCCCCCCCCAGACACCCCCACAGCCAGTGCCTTTACCCTCTAGCCCTGCTCTCTTTCTTTATGTCTCTGTCTCTTCCTTTCTGTCTCTCGCTCTGTCTTCTGATTGGACAGATTAGTCAGCCTCTCTCTCTCTTTCTTTCTCTGCAGGTCGCACTGTTTCTGAGGGCAACGGATGTGCAGTGCATAGCCACAGGGAGGGAACTGGGTACACCTGATAGCAGGGTACAGGTGAGAGAGACTGACACATGACAGAGAGAGATAGAGAGAGATGAGCTTTAGCAGGTATATGTGTTAATCAGTATGCGCGTGTGTCCTGCATGGGTTCCCCGCCCTGCACCTGCAGTACTTACCACCGCACCCTACCCGCTACTTACCACCGCACCCTACCCGCTACTTACCACCGCACCCTACCCGCTACGCGACATTAGCACTAATTTAATACCGTACCCGACCCACCTGTTTAACACAAAAAACTGTGACCCGACCCAAACCCATATTAAAATAATGCAACTACATCAGGGTCACCAAAAAGCTTTATTTGCTCACTCAAGCAATGTTTGTTAACTGACACAAACACTGGGACTGGGCTTCTCTGAATAGCCTGCATTTTAGCACATTTTTGCTGACGAGCAGAGGAAAAAATAATGTCCATGGTTTTTTTTTTTTTTTTTTATTGCAGTGCCCACCTGTGCACTACAAATTCCTGACCGCACCCGAAAATGACAATGTTTATAGCTTTTCACCCGACCCAATGCAGGACTCTGGTGTGTGTCACTGACTTTGTGTATTTGATGATGAACAGAATAATTCTACTTGTGTAATATTGAACCATGCATAATTTTTAATAGTGCATAATTAATAGTGTGTAATGTGTAATCTTTGTGTAATGTGTTCACAGTGTGGTCCCACCCACCTAGCAGATATGACAGCAGGTACAGGTGGATTTTACCCAAACACAGATTAACCAACTACAGGCTTACAATTAACACATCACAACTACAGACTCACAATTAACACATCACAACTACAGACTCACAATTAACGCATCACAGCTACAGGCTCTTAATTAACGCATCACAACTACAGGCTCTTAACGCATCACAGCTACAGGGTCGCGATTAAAGTAAAACACAAAGGGAAGTAGTCTTTATAACGAGAAGGCTGCAGGTTTGATTCCCAGGTGGGGCATTGCACCTGAATCACTGCAGTGAAATATCTGGCTGTTTGTCGCTCTGGAGTGTGTGAAAAATGGCTTAAATATCATTAGTTTGGCCTGTGTCTCTTAGCCTACATTAATGTTAGGGCATGGTGTTTATTCTGAAGGGTGTTTGTGTTGCACGTCAGAGCATGGTGTTTATTTAGGGTGTTGGAGCAGTGTGAATGTGTAGAGTGTTTGGGCATGGTGTTTATTTAGGGTGTTAGAGCAGTGTGAATGTGTAGAGTGTTAGGGCATGGTGTTTATTTAGGGTGTTGGAGCAGTGTGAATGTGTAGAGTGTTACGGCATGGTGTTTATTTAGGGTGTTGGAGCAGTGTGAATGTGTAGAGTGTTAGGGCATGGTGTTTATTTAGGGTGTTGGAGCAGTGTGAATGTGTAGAGTGTTAGGGCATGGTGTTTATTTAGGGTGTTAGAGCAGTGTGAATGTGTAGAGTGTTAGGGCATGGTGTTTATTTAGGTGTTGGAGCAGTGTGAATGTGTAGAGTGTTATGGCATGGTGTTTATTTAGGGTGTTGGAGCAGTGTGAATGTGTAGAGTGTTAGGGCATGGTGTTTATTTAGGGTGTTGGAGCAGTGTGAATGTGTAGAGTGTTAGGGCATGGTGTTTATTTAGGGTGTTGGAGCAGTGTGAATGTGTAGAGTGTTAGGGCATGGTGTTTATTTAGGGTGTTGGAGCAGTGTGAATGTGTAGAGTGTTAGGGCATGGTGTTTATTTAGGGTGTTGGAGCAGTGTGAATGTGTAGAGTGTTAGGGCATGGTGTTTATTTAGGGTGTTGGAGCAGTGTGAATGTGTAGAGTGTTAGGGCATGGTGTTTATTTAGGGTGTTACAGCAGTGTGAATGTGTAGTGTTTGTTAATGGCACTTGCTGCGGTGGGTTGTCCTGTGTTCATGCTGTCTGAATTCCAGTCAGTGGGATTATCTCTCGCTTGTAAATAAACAGATGTTTGGGGGGAACTCTGAGTGATCAGCCTCTTTATGTAAGACTGCGTGTCTGCTCTCACGCGCCCTCTATAGGACAGTCAGGGAATGGCGTGAGTTGTGACAGGTTTTATGATACTCTGCTGTGATGGTCAGATTTACTCCTTAGAGTGACAGAGTGCCTGTTTAGAAAGCAGCTATTTCTGTTTGAAAAGGGAGACACAGCCATATGGAAACTCAACTACAACCAAGGTCAAAACCTGTGTGTGTATGTGTGTGTGTGGCAAACTGCAAACATACACATTTCCCTCAAAAGACAAACTCCAGCATTAACTGCCAAGAAAAAGAGAGAAAAAATAAACCGATGTTTGAAACGCTTCTTGTTGGCTTGGTTACCTGCTAATGGGGACTGAGTTGGCACAGGGCTGTGATGTGATTGGTTGCTGGCACTGGCTAAAGGGTTTGGCACAGCCAGAGAGCACCAGGGGAAAGTGAGAATCTTCTGGAACAACAGCAGCCTTACAGCATCACAGCACTGGCCTGCATTACTGAGGGGAGCTGGGGAATCAACCAATCACATTCAGCCAGCCAGGAATCAGCCAATCACATTCAGCCAGCCAGGACTCAGCCAATCACATCCAGCCAGCCATGAATCAGCCAATCAGATTCAGCCAGTCAGGAATCAGCCAATCATACGAATTCCATAAAGGATCATCAACCAATCATATTAACACTGGTTCCACGGGTAGAGAGGAATACGCTTCCCCTCTCTGAGCCAGAGTGTCCTGTGATTGGCTCTCAGTCTGTGCTGACCTCACACTCAGCTGTACTGTGATTGGTGTGCTGATGTCACAGAGCACAGCGACACATAGCAACACATAGAAGTCCCTCAGGCTGCAGTCTGGCTAATCCCTGCTTCGGGGTGGGGGGGGGGGGTGGGCGGGGGGCTTGGTTTGGCAGCCAATCCCCTGTGATTGACATACACGCAGTGTGGGGGGTAAGGGTGGACTGTGAGGATTCCTGGTGTGGCCTGAGATTAGTGACTGCATCACACAGGGGTAGTGGAGTGGGGTTTGAGAGGTCACACTCTTACAGTATGCAGCCAGACTGCACTGTAGCATGTGAGACTGAAGATTGTAGGTTTTTATTTAGATTATAGATAACACACTGGCGACTGTAACTTCCCCAGTCACTTCCTCAGATGCCCCACATGGCCATCTCCTGCCCAGTGCTCTCTCTCCTTTCATTTCTTCCTTCCCTCTCTCTTCCTCCCTCCCTTTCTTTCTTTCTCCTGTCTTGCCTATCTCCTCTCTTCCTGGAGGGCTGGTTATTTATACAGAGGTCATGACCCTGAGTCACATGACCAGCTGTGGAAGCAGTGTGTGTGGGGGGGCTGCAGTGCATTGTGGGTCCTTAAGCAGGAATTCAAGGCTGTATTTTTAGTGTAGGCTGTGGAATATCAGTGTGTTTAGGTGTGCTAATTACAGTGGAGGCACTGTCCATCACACACGACTGAGCCCCAAAGCACACACACACACACACACACTCTACTTCACAAACATGCACACACACATGCTATCTCACAAACATGCATACATACACACCCTACCTCACAAACATGTGCACACACACACTCGCCACCTCACAAAGCACACACACATGCTATCTCGCAAACATGAACACACACACACCCTACCTCACAAACATGTGCGCACACACACACACACACACACACGCTACCTCACAAACATGCACACACACTCGCCACCTCACAAACATGTACACACACACACGCTACTTCACAAACATGCACACACACACACACGCTACCTCAAAAACTTGCGCGCGCACACACACACGCTACCTCACAAACATACACACATGCTATCTCTCACACACACACACACACACGCTACCTCACAAACTTGCACACACTAATTCACATACAAACACACAAACACACACACACACAGTAGCACACATGTACACACACATGCTAACTCACATGCATACACACACAAAAACCATGCTAGCACACACACTTTTTGGGGTTCCAGTGAGTGCATGTGGTTTTATTTTGGAGTTGTTTGATTGGCTGTTTGGCACTGTCTGTGTGTGGATGAGTGCTGCTGGTTGAGCTGTGTCACATGGGGTCTGAATATATATGTATGTATATACGTTAGCCACCCTCCCTCTTTATTCAGACAGTAGACAGGCTGAGAGGGGTACAGAGAAGAGGAGGCACAGACAGAACGGTTGGAGTCGGGACTTGAATCCTGACAGGCAGAGAGTGTAACGGTCATTCTGTAAGCAATGTACAGACTCCCCTGTACCAAAGTGCTATCTCTCTCTCCCAGCCATGCAGCAGGTGCTGGATAACTTGGGCGCTCTGCCGCCCTCTACAGGAGCCAAAGATATTGACCTGATCTTTCTGCGCGGAATCATGGAGAGCCCCATCGTCCGCTCGCTGGCCAAGGTATCCCACAATGCACTGCACCACCAGCCATGCCCAACATATCCCACTATGCATTGCTCTAAACCTATTCAATCTATCCCACAATGCACTGGCACAGCCAGGTGCCACTGCACATCCTGCCTCACTGTTAAACAGCATCAAAGGCATGTTATTAACAGCAGTAACTATAATCATATTTCATGCGGCACACTGCACAGATTACCTCTGATTCTGCAGTGTGTGAGTGGCTGTGAGGTCATATTCATACGCATAACTGTACTGGTCTGAGTGGCAGGAGCTGTGCGCCCATACATTCATATTCACAGTGAGTTTGGCTCCTTCTCTCCAGCTGAGCAATTGGAGCCCCGCCCCCATCCCCTGGAGTGTGTTCATATCTGCTCTGTGATTGGCTGAGGGGGATGTAGTGATGGGAGGGGGTGTGCAGAGATTTGCTGGTTGCCCGTGCTGGCCATGGCCCGAGGGGTTCATTAATGAAATCAGCTCAGACTCGTCAGGGAGACCAAATGAATCCCTGACAGCCTAGAATGTGGGGGGGTGTGGGGTGCTACACCGCTGAGGTCCCCCTCCCCCTCCCCCTCCCCCTCCCAAACTCCAGGCAGCGACAGCTACCCCCTACAGCACTGTCATTATGTGGGACAGACCAGTCAGCCTCTAGTACTGCAGTGACCTCAGCGATGACATCACCATGTCAGAAACAGGAGGTCTGAAGGGCTCATTCAAAACAAAGTGTGTGTGTGTGTGCGTGCGTGTGTGTGTTTGAGTATGTATGTATCTGAGTCTGTGCGTGAGTGTATATGTGTGTCAGTGCATGCAAATGGGAGTGTATAGTGTACCGCTGACCCCTGACCCCTGCAGGCTCACGAGCGGCTGGAGGACGTGAAGCTGGAGGCCGTGCAGGACAACAACATGGAGCTGGTGTCCGAGATCCTGGGGGACATTAGCGGCCTGTCCGCACGGGACGACAGCGCTGCGGAACTCTCCAGAATCCTGCAGGAGCCCCACTTCCAGGTAACACCTGCTCAGGTAACACAGAGCGTACCTGTGTAAAGACAACACAAAGCACAGAGTGTGTGTGCATTTCAGTGTGCGTGTTTGTGACTGTGCGTGTTCGTGACTGTGTGTGTTTGTGACTGTGCGTGTTTGACTTGGACACATTACAGAGCTGTTCCCTTCCATGATCCTTTGTGTCTATGAACGCACGCCCTCACTTGCCCTTTATTTTTACAGTTCTGTCCCAGTGGTGTCGCTCGTATTTCTGCCTCATCTTTACTGGTTCTCTCGCCTGCAGTCACTCTTGGAAGCACATGACATGGTGGCGTCCAAGTGCTATGAAGTCCCGCCCTCCAGCACAGAGGACAATAACGACGCAGCGGCCAACAACGCACTGATGCAGGCAGACGCTGTGCGCATGATCGGCATCCGCAAGAAAGCAGGAGAGCCACTGGTGAGGGGCGGGGCCAAGGTCAGGGGCGGGACCAGGAGGGCGGAGCTGAGGCCAGGCCTGGGCTGAAAGGGTGGGACAGGGGGCAGAGGCCAGAGGCGGGGCAGATGCTAGGGGCGGGGCCAGGGAACAGGAGAACAGAGTTTCATTTTCTGAAATACACATTTAGATCCAGCTTAACACAGTTTGTTGTAGCTCAAACACACAGATGTAGTTATGTTAATGGAATGACTCCATTTCCTCCATGTTCTTTTTGCTTGCTGATTGTAATTTGCCGCAGTGTCACTGTGATCTTATTCCTACAGTCTGCCATTTCACACAACACAGACCGCAGACAGAATGTGAGAGAGAACGTGACGGGGGGAGGGAGAGAGAGCAGGATGTGACAGACAGAGAGAGATACAGATTAAGGGAGGGACAGAGCGAGAGAAAGACAGAGAGAGGGATGAAACAGAGAGAGAGAGGGTGGGCTCATCGTACTGCCATGCCGTGCTGCAGGGTGTGACGTTTCGGGTGGAGCAGGAGGACCTGGTGATCGCGCGCATTCTGCATGGCGGGATGATTGACAGGCAGGGGCTGCTGCACGTGGGTGACATCATAAAGGAGGTGAACGGGCAGGATGTGGGGAACAGCCCCGCCCAGCTGCAGGAGATGCTGAAGGAGTGCAGCGGGGGAATCACCCTAAAGATCCTGCCCAGCTACCGCGACGCGCCCGCGCCGCCTCAGGTACTGTGCAACATACACACTGCACACTACACACTGCCTCAGGTACTGTGCAACATACACACTGCACACTACACACCACCTCAGGTACTGTGCAACATACACACTGCACACTACACACCGCCTCAGGTACTGTGCAACATACACACTGCACACTACACACTGCCTCAGGTACTGTGCAACATACACACTGCACACTACACACCACCTCAGGTACTGTGTAACATACACACTGCACACTACACACCGCCTCAGGTACTGTGCAACATACACACTGCACACTACACACCGCCTCAGGTACTGTGCAACATACACACTGCACACTACACACTGCCTCAGGTACTGTGCAACATACACACTGCACACTACACTCTGCCTCAGGTACTGTGCAACATACACACTGCACACTACACTCTGCCTCAGGTACTGTGCAACATACACACTGCACACTACACACCACCTCAGGTACTGTGCAACATACACACTGCACACTACACACCGCCTCAGGTACTGTGCAACATACACACTGCACACTACACACCGCCTCAGGTACTGTGCAACATACACACTGCACACTACACACCGCCTCAGGTACTGTGCAACATACACACTGCACACTACACTCTGCCTCAGGTACTGTGCAACATACACACTGCACACTACACTCTGCCTCAGGTACTGTGCAACATACACACTGCACACTACACACCGCCTCAGGTACTGTGCAACATACACACTGCACACTACACACCGCCTCAGGTGCTGTGCAACATACACACTGCACACTACACACCGCCTCAGGTACTGTGCAACATACACACTGCACTACACACAGGTACTGTGCACATACACACTGCAGACTACACACTGCCTCAGGTACTGTGCAACATACACACTGCACACTACACACTGCCTCAGGTACTGTGCAACATACACACTGCACACTACACACTGCCTCAGGTACTGTGCAACATACACACTGCAGACTACACACTGCCTCAGGTACTGTGCAACATACACACTGCACACTACACACTGCCTCAGGTACTGTGCAACATACACACTGCACACTACACACCGCCTCAGGTACTGTGCAACATACACACTGCAGACTACACACTGCCTCAGGTACTGTGCAACATACACACTGCACACTACACACACGCCTCAGGTGCTGTGCAGCATACACACTGCACACTACACACCGCCTCAGGTACTGTGCAACATACACACTGCACACTACACACCCTCAGGTACTGTGCAACAACATACACACTGCACACTACACTCTGCCTCAGGTACTGTGCACATACACACTGCACACTACACACCGCCTCAGGTACTGTGCAACATACACACTGCACACTACACACCGCCTCAGGTACTGTACAACATACACACTGCACACTACACACCGCCTCAGGTACTGTGTAACATACACACTGCACACTACACTCTGCCTCAGGTACTGTGCAACATACACACTGCACACTACACACCGCCTCAGGTACTGTGCAACATACACACTGCACACTACACACCGCCTCAGGTACTGTGTAACATACACACTGCACACTACACACCGCCTCAGGTACTGTGCAACATACACACTGCACACTACACACTGCCTCAGGTATTGTACAACATACACACTGCACACTACACACCGCCTCAGGTATTGTACAAGATATATACTACACACTATACAATACAACACAAACTACTACTCACTCACAAAATCAGATACTCTACAGTATACAGTATGCGCACTACACACTGTACACATGCGCACATGTCCACAAAAATACTACACAAAGAGGATATTTCCAGCAACACAGAAACACAGGCATACACAAACAGAGGATATTTTCAGCGACAGGGACACACACAGACACACACACATTCTTATCAGTGTTACGTAACACTGTCAGCTGGTCAGGTGGTGATGGTGGTTGTAATAGTTTCCCAGAATGCCGTGCGGCTCTGAGAACCCTATTAATAACACTCGGGCTGCTAACTGGGGCATGGCGAGGAGCGTCAGAGAGAGAGAGAGAGATACCCTCCAGGGGAGACCACCCTCTCGACCTGCCCCTCCTACTCACCACACGCTACACACAAAGACAGACGTAAAGGGTTACTCCAGACAGATGTACAGGGTTACCCCAAACAGACGTACAGGGTTACTCCAGACAGATGTACAAACAGACGACGTGGGTTACTCCAGACAGATGTAGGGTTACCCCAAACAGACGTAGACAGACGTTTACTCCAGGGTTACTTACCCAGACAGACGTAGACAGACGTTTACTCCAGACAGACGTAAAGGGTTACTCCAGACAGATGTACAGGGTTACTCCAGACAGACGTACAGGGTTACTCCAGACAGATGTACAGGGTTACTCCAGACAGACGTACAGGGTTACTCCAGACAGATGTACAGGGTTACTCCAGACAGATGTACAGGGTTACTCCAGACAGACGTACAGGGTTACTCCAGACAGACGTACAGGGTTACTCCAGACAGGGTTACCCCAAACAGACGTACAGGGTTACTCCAGATAGACGTACAGGGTTACTCCAGAGACGTACAGGGTTACTCCAGACAGATAGACGTACAGGGTTACTCCAGACAGACGTACAGGGTTACTCCAGATAGATGTACAGGGTTACCCCAAACAGACGTACAGGGTTACTCCAGATAGACGTACAGGGTTACTCCAGACAGATGTACAGGGTTACTCCAGATAGATGGGTTACTCCAGATTTACTCCAGAGACGTGCAGACGTCCAGATAGATGTACAGGGTTACTCCAAACAGACAGACTCCAGATAGACGTACAGGGTTACTCCAGAGACGTACAGGGTTACTCCAGATAGACGTACAGGGTTACTCCAGAGACGTACAGGGTTACTCCAGAGACGTACAGGGTTACTCCAGATAGATGTACAGGGTTACCCCAAACAGACGTACAGGGTTACAGGGTTACCCCAGACAGATAGACGTACAGGGTTACTCCAGACAGATGTACAGGGTTACCCCAAACAGACGTACAGGGTTACTCCAGATTACCCCAAACAGGCGACGACAGATGTACAGGGTTACTCCAGATAGACGAGGGTTACTCCAGACAGATGTACAAACAGGTTACTCCAGACTCCAGATAGGCAGATGGGGTTACTCCAGATAGGCGTACAGGGTTACTCCAGTAGATAGATGGTTACTCCTCCAGACAGATGTACAGGGTTACCCCAGACAGACGTACAGGGTTACTCCAGACAGATGGTTTACTCCAGACAGACAGGGTTACTCCACACAGACGTACACACAGATGTACAGGGTTACCCCAGACAGACGTGGGTTACTCCAGAGACGTAAAGGGTTACTCCAGACAGTTACCCCAGACAGGGTTACGTGCAGGGTTACCCCAGACCACAGGCACACAGACGTACAGGGTTACTCCAGACAGACGTACAGGGTTACGCCAGACAGATGTACAGGGTTACTCCAGACAGATGTACAGGGTTACTCCAGACAGACGTAAAGGGTTACTCCAGACAGACGTACAGGGTTACTCCAGAGACGTACAGGGTTACTCCAGACAGACGTACAGGGTTACTCCAGAGACATACAGGGTTACTCCAGACAGACGTACAGGGTTACTCCAGACAGACGTACAGGGTTACTCCAGACAGACGTACAGGGTTACTCCAGACAGACGTAAAGGGTTACTGCAGACCAGAATATCGCTCACCTACAGTCTTATTTCAGCCATTCATCAGTGTTTTTGCATTCTGTCACAGATGTGTCAGTTTCCTCCTCATTCCCTCATCACAGTCTGTCACAGTGACCTTCATGACACACACACACACACTGTTGTCCGTGTCCTTCCCAGGGACCGTCTGTATGTGTGTGCCTGAGTGCATGAGGAAGTGCGCTACTGTCTGTGTGCCGTATGTGCAGAGTGTAAACATAAGAACATGAGGAAGTGCGCTGCTGTCTGTGCCGTATGTGCAGAGTGTAAACATAAGAACATGAGGAAGTGCGCTGCTGTCTGTGTGCCGTATGTGCAGAGTGTAAACATAAGAACATGAGGAAGTGCGCTGCTGTCTGTGCCGTATGTGCAGAGTGTAAACATAAGAACATGAGGAAGTGCGCTGCTGTCTGTGTGCCGTATGTGCAGAGTGTAAACATAAGAACATGAGTAAGTGCACTACTGTCTGTGTGCCGTATGTGCAGAGTGTAAACATAAGAACATGAGGAAGTGCGCTACTGTCTGTGTGCCGTATGTGCAGAGTGTAAACATAAGAACATGAGGAAGTGCGCTGCTGTCTGTGCCGTATGTGCAGAGTGTAAACATAAGAACATGAGGAAGTGCGCTGCTGTCTGTGCCGTATGTGCAGAGTGTAAACATAAGAACATGAGGAAGTGCGCTGCTGTCTGTGTGCCGTATGTGCAGAGGTAAACGTAAGAACATGAGGAAGTGCGCTGCTGTCTGTGTGCCGTATGTGCAGAGTGTAAACGTAAGAACATGAGGAAGTGCGCTGCTGTCTGTGTGCCGTATGTGCAGAGTGTAAACGTAGAACATGAGGAAGTGCGCTGCTGTCTGTGTGCCGTATGTGCAGAGTGTAAACATAAGAACATGAGGAAGTGCGCTGCTGTCTGTGCCGTATGTGCAGAGTGTAAACATAAGAACATGAGGAAGTGCGCTGCTGTCTGTGTGCCGTATGTGCAGAGTGTAAACATAAGAACATGAGGAAGTGCGCTACTGTCTGTGTGCCGTATGTGCAGAGTGTAAACATAAGAACATGAGGAAGTGCGCTGCTGTCTGTGTGCCGTATGTGCAGAGTGTAAACGTAAGAACATGAGAAGTGCGCTGCTGTCTGTGTGCCGTATGTAGAGTGTAAACATAAGAACATGAGGAAGTGCGCTACTGTCTGTGTGCCGTATGTGCAGAGTGTAAACGTAAGAACATGAGGAAGTGCGCTGCTGTCTGTGTGCCGTATGTGCAGAGTGTAAACGTAAGAACATGAGGAAGTGCGCTGCTGTCTGTGTGCCGTATGTGCAGAGTGTAAACGTAAGAACATGAGGAAGTGCGCTGCTGTCTGTGTGCCGTATGTGCAGAGTGTAAACATAAGAACATGAGGAAGTGCGCTGCTGTCTGTGCCGTATGTGCAGAGTGTAAACATAAGAACATGAGGAAGTGCGCTGCCCTGATACCCAGTTGCTAAGGCATATGTAGTGTGTGTAGTGTTTATGTGTAGTAATGAGTTTGAGGAGGAAGGAGGACTTGACTGTGTTTGTGTATACTTTGCGCATACTGTGTAAATAACTCAGGTGTTCTGTCAATCAAACACAGGTGTACGTGCGGCCCCACTTTGACTACAATCCAGCCAATGACAATCTGATCCCATGCAGGGAGGCAGGGCTTGGCTTTTCCCGGGGCGATGTACTGCAGATCGTGAACAGAGAGGACCCCAACTGGTGGCAGGTGTGTGTGTGTGTTTAAGCATATGTGCGTGTGTGCATTTGTGTGTATGTAGTTAGTGTACATGTGTCAGTGCGTGGCACTGACGCTGCGGCTCCTTCCCCAGGCGTGTCATGTTGTGGGCGGGGCCACAGGGCTGATTCCCAGCCAGTTCCTGGAGGAGAAGCGGAAGGCATTCGTACCCAGAGACTTGGATGGCTCAGGTGCGGCCCCACACCTGTACCTGTACAGACACACCTCTGCGTCTCCGCACGCTATGAATTTACACAGCTATCACACACAGTCACACTACTTTTACACAAACAGTTACACAAACACACACATAGACCTGTTCACTCCAGTACACACCTCTCACACACAAACACATGTATGTGGACTGAAGCATAGCGCCTGGCTCACAGTGCAGGCACACAGCCCCCTCTCCTGGCTGGCTGCAGTACTGACTCCTATGTGTGTCTCAGGAATCCTGTGTGGTGCTGTGAGCGGGAAGAAGAAAAAGAAGATGATGTATCTAACGGCCAGGAACGCCGGTACACATCACTCCTTACCAATCAAATTATCATTCATTATTGGAATGACAGTCATGTGACATGTGAGGTGTGATGGTAATTGGTTGAATAACGGTCATGTGATGTGTGAGGTGCTCTGTGACTGGTTGAATAACAGTCATGTGATCTGGGGCAGAGTTTGACAGACACGAGCTGCAGATATATGAGGAGCTGGCCCGGGTGCCTCCATTCCAGAGGAAGAGTCTGGTTCTGATCGGGGCGCAGGGTGTGGGCCGGCGCAGCCTGAAGAACCGGCTGGTTCTGCTGCACCCCACCCGGTTCGGCACCACGGTACCCTGTGAGTTAGCTAGCCCAGGGCCTGTACCTGAGCACACCTGCTGTTCTGAACCTGTGTAAAACTACCATTAGTGTCCACCTGTCAGAATGATTGTATTCATATCTGGTTTTTGAAAACCTTGAAGTTGTTAGGTGAGCGCAATTTAATAATATTTTTTTTTATCAGTTATCTTTGTTTAACTGTCTCCCTTTCTCTCCACCTCCCTCTACCTCCACTCTCTCTCTCTCCCTCTCTCAGTCACATCCAGGCGTCCGCGGGATGAGGAGAGGGACGGTCAGTCCTACCGGTTTGTGACGCGGATGGAGATGGAGATGGACATTAAGGCCAGTCGGTACCTGGAGCATGGTGAGTACGAGGGGAACCTGTACGGAACCAGGATCGACTCCATCCACGAGGTGGCCAGCACCGGCCGGACCTGCATCCTGGATGTCAACCCACAGGTCAGGACCCATGACAGAACAAACACCGAAAACAATGAGCACAACCAGAACCAGTTACCCAAGCCAGAACCTTAACCATGCCCACACAACTTGAGTTATTTCAGAAGTAATTTGTTTAGAAGCAATACTGACTTTGATTCCTGGCCTTGCTCTCTAATTGGCTGAGGGGTGTGTAAATGCCTGTGTCCTGATTGGCTGCTTGCTTGCATAGGCGCTGAAGGTGCTGAAGACGGCGGAGTTCATGCCGTACGTGGTGTTCATCGCGGCACCGGAGTTGGACACGCTGCGTGCCATGCACAAGGCTGCTGTAGAGCCGGCCTCAGCACCAAGCAGCTAACGGTAACCACAGTAACACCGTCAACACCGCTACTGTAACACCGTCAACACCACACACACACACACACACACACACACACTACTCCCCCAACACTGTTACTGCCTTACACACACACACACACACACACACACAAACACAAACACACTACACACCTCCCCCAACACTGCTACTGCCTTACACACACACAAACTAACACTGCTACTGCCTTACACACACACAAACTACACACCCCACACACAACTACACCCCCCTCAACACCGCTACTGCCTTACACACACACACACACACACAAACTACACACCTCCCCCTCAACACCACTACTGCCTTACACACACACAAACTACACACCCAACACCGCTACTGCCTTACACACACACACACACACACAACTACACCCCCCACCCTTACAACACCACTACTGCCTTACACACACACACAAACACTACACACACACTCACACAACTACTCAGTCCTCACACACACACACACACACACACACACACACAAACTTGCCTTAGCAATTAGTCTGTGCCAAGTCAGACAGATAGCTAGCGAGAAGACGCTTGTAAAGGTTTAAATAATAAAGGGATTCAGCTCCTTTCTGGCTCTGAAATCGCTTCCCATTTACTTGTTCGTATTTTTGGTAAAACTGAAATGACATTAAAAAAGAACTACATTGCATTTGCTGTCTGTGTAGATATTATTCAAGATAAATGCTAAACAAAAGCATGTAACTATTATAAGCAAGTCCACAGAAAATATTCTTGGTCGCTACATCGAGAAAACTTATTCAACCTAGGTTTTAAAAAACACGATAGCTGATCGCATTTAACATATTAGCAACCAAATGAGTAATGCAATTACAATAAAACCCTCAACTTCACACTAAACACGAATGGATAATCATGTACTAGCCAACTAGTGGCTAGTGCAATGATAGACAGCATCGCAAAATGCTAGCTAACGTCAATAAAAAACATCGAATACTAAATTCGGTTAGCGCGTATGCTATCTTCCGAATATTAACTAAAAATACAACAATTCTTGTGTAAGTTACAGATGTTATTTAACGTCTCTACAATTAATAGTTTAAACTGCAACACAAACCAAAAACACAGTTTTTACTTACACGTTTAGAGTCTCCATGACATAACCGTGAGAAAAGTCGCAAATTGTCCGGATTGGAGTGTTTGCAACAAAATGGAGAATTTAATTGACAGTTACAACGTCACTGGGGGGCGCTAAACCACCGGAACTGAGACAGAATAACCGCTATACTCACACTTCTCACACAAAACTACAACTATACTCGTATACTTCTCACACTACGCCAACATTACTCACACAAAACTCCAGATTTACTCACATTTACTCATGTGCATGTTCATACTTATTCATGCTCACACAAATACATGCATCATTGTGATTTGACAACCTCAACAGTTGGTGAATCTGTTTTCGGACCTTCGGGAATAATTGGTTTTACAAGCTTGCTTTGTGTGTGTCTCTCTCTCAGGACATAGATCTGAAGAAGACAGTGGACGAGAGTGCCAGGATCCAGCGGTCATACGGTCACTACTTCGACCTGACCATTGTCAACGACAATCTAGACCGCGCCTTCGAGAAGCTCCAGGCTGCAGTGGACGCACTGAACTCTGAACCACAGTGGGTCCCGGTCAACTGGGTCTACTGAGCGCGTGCAACTCCCCCTGCTGGAGCCCCTCCCCCTGCTCCGACTTTTTTTCTACTCAAACTCAAAGGGAAGAGCGCTTATTTATTTTAATATTTGTACCTTTTTACATTATATCTTTCTATTCATATCATCTTGGAATTCTAAACAACAATAGAAAAAGTTAAGCACAAATTTTTTGATTTTTTTTTTAATGTAATTTGCATTTTACTTGTATTGTTTGTTTTCTTGCCCCCCCCACACACACACACACACACACAAACCAGAGCTGACAGTTCTTTGAAGCCACAGTGAGAGCGAGAGGAGAAACCTTTTTGAGATGTATTGATGTTCAAAAGTTGTATCTGCAGTTTTTCCCTAGAAATCAAGGTATTAGACCCAGTGATGCTACACCAGTCGCTGTCAAGGCAACAGCTAAGCAATGAGGTTGCTTTCCCGTCTTCCTCGCTCTACATGAGCGGCAGTGCGTCTCTGGGGTACGATTCCAAAGTGCCCCGCCCTGTTTTACCCTTTAAAGAGAAAATCAAAGTGTAGCTGTACAATGTTACTATCCAACCAAAAGCTTTAGTTAGCGGTGATGCAATACCTCCTAACATCCTGCTTTAAACACTGTGTTCCCCTTTTTCATTTTGTCATTTATCAATCTTTTTCTAGCATTGGTTTTGCAAAGCTTTTTTCTTGTCTTTTGGTATACAGTAAACTTTTTGTTTGTGGTGATCTTATATCTGAATGAACTACTTGTGAGGTGTGACATCACATCCTGTTACCTTTGTTTTGAATGTAGCCCTTTACTTTGCTTATGATGTTTTATCTGTTAGTTTTGTTCCTGTTTTGTTCCTAAGGTGCTATGTGTCCTTCTTGTGTTAATGGATGATGCAAAAAACTGTTTCCCCCTTGATCCTTTGGGCAGCTGTGTCCCAGGAAAATCCTTCCCCAGGCATCTGTCCCAGTATATTTGTGATATTGGTTCCTGTTTTTATTTAGACAGCCTAACTTGACAGTATATATTTTTACAACTGAAGACCTGTATTTAAAAAAGGCATTTTCAATAAGAGCGAAAATAAACAAACTGAAACCTGCTTTAAGGCTATGTTTCTCAACTAGAGCAATTACTAGCTTAAACTTACCAGTCCAACCAGAGTTGGAGCCTGACTTGTAGAACAAGACTGCAGTAGCCAGTCATGTTTAAGTCCTCAAACAAGGCAAATGAGCTCACAAACCCTTTAAACAGATCAGTGTTGTACACACACTCTCACACACATACTCTCTGTCTCCTCTTATCAGCTTGGTGCTGTATATGTAACCCTGAAACACCACAGGGTTCAGCTTACAGACTTTCACAAATGACCAGGCAGACCAAATACAGCAAGAATGTTTTAATTAAAATATCAAAATAATATTCAGTGCATGCATACATTTATATGGATTGCTCTGTTTATAAAAACGTAACCAACAGCTTATTTAAATACATACATGAATTCTCTTCCTGCATTTCTTGCAATGAGTGTAATATAAAAACAGTTCCACAGTTCCACAATGTCTTTGATCACAACTACATAATCAAGCAAAAATAATCACTATGCAATAAGCATAAAGATAAAAATAAAAAAGGATTAAACCGTTTTAAACTGTGTTTAACACACAATGTAATTTCTGCCATTTTTGTCAGATCAGTCTTGAAAATGGGATCATATAGCTTAAGAAATTATCCTGGTAAAATAAAGGTTACATAAAAAATGAATAAAATAAATATTTGTCAGCTTTTAGTGCTAGTCTATAAAACTATGAAATAGATAAATAAAAACAGAAGTAACACAATAAATCCTTTAGTACAAAAATATATTAGAAGACTGCTTCTAAGAAGCATGCATGTGTGTGTGTGTGTATATACACACATGCATGCGTATATATATAACATTTTTGACACATTAAATACATTTTTAAAACATTCATATGAAAAAAAAACAAAACATGCAAATGTCATTTTTTGTGTCAGGCTTGTTTCCACATTGTGAAAAACTATCTATATGAGCCAGTAAATAGGTAGAAAATCGGTTTTTAATACATTCATGCAACAGCTCTGAAGATTAATTATTAGTGCAATAAATTTGAAGCAGCTTTCAAATATGCTGGCAATGATGACAAATGCTGAATTAATACTGACTTACATATTCGCACTACATATAAACATACATTCCATTTTACTCAATATATTAACTACAGATAAGACATTGTTCAGTGTCTAGTACAATGGCTAGGGGCGCAGGGCTGGTAGCTCAGAGGTTGCAGGTTTATTCCCAGGTTGGGCATTTCCATCTTATGCTTGAGCACCTGAACTGCTTCAGTAAATATTCAGCTATTAAAATATATTGCATATATCATTTCTGTCATATCCAGCATACTACAGCTACATTCACCCTTTTTCATGAATGATTAGCTCTCCTCATACTGTAATCATAGATTCATAGAATCATAATATCAACATAGTTTATTTCATTTTCTGAAAAAGATAATTATAATAAGACAGGAGGTGTCTTTGCACTGCTTAATTTAAGTTTGACATGTGACTCAGGTCATGAACACAGTCATATGTGTATTCTGAATACCTTATATTTTTAGCTAAAAATAGAGTTTGGCACCTTACAAAATGTGTAGCTATTTCAAATAGTTCTAAAATATGTTCTAGCATTTGTTCATTTAAGCAAAAACACATTTCTAGTAGTTACCTCAGTACTATAGGACACACACACACACACTCTCTCTCTCTCTATAGCCCTGTGGACAGTGAAGCCAGGGCTTGCACTGCAATGCACATGAGAAGTGGGTGGAGTCCCGGCAGGGCCCCAGTCTCCGCCCACAGCCTGCCCCCCTCCCTCTGCAGCACCACATTGGACGCAGAGAAGAGAAGCTCCACTCTCTGACACACCTCCTTTTCAGCCAGGGCAGACTCTCCATTCACCATCACACCATTCACCTGCAAAGACAACAGGCAAACAAGCAACTCAGCATGCTGGGTAATGTCGAGAACATCCTGGGTAATGCTGCATGCTGGGTAATGTAGAGAACATCCTGGGTAATGCTGCATGCTGGGTAATGTAGAGAACATCCTGGGTAATGCTGCATGCTGGGTAATGTAGAGAACATCCTGGGTAATGCTGCATGCTGGGTGATTTTGTTAGCACTAGTCAAGGTACCATACATTCATTGTCTGTCTACCATTTAGCCTATCAAATAATTTGACAAGCAATAAATAAGGTAATTATTCAATTAATAAAATATACCATTAACTAATTAACATGTTAGCTAGTGCATGAATTAGCTAGTTGATCAATTAACAAATCTGTTAACTAGCCCATCACTGAATTAGTTACTAACCAGGTCCTGCAGGGACTTCAGCACATGGGGATAACAGCAGGCATACAGCTGAGAGAGACCAGCATCACTCATCTCTGAAAGAGAAGAAAGAGAGACCAGTATCACTCATTTCTGAAAAAGAGAGAAAGAGAGACCAGTACCACTCATCTCTGAAAGAGAAGAAAGAGAGACCAGCATCACTCATCTCTAAAAGGCAAGAGACAAAGAGAGACCAGCATCACTCATCTCTAAAAGACAAGAGAGAAAGAGAGACCAGCATCACTAATCTCTGAAAGAGAAGAAAGAGAGACCAGCATCACTCATCTCTGAAAGAGAAGAAAGAGAGACCAGCATCACTCATCTCTGAAAGAGAAGAAAGAGAGACCAGCATCACTAATCTCTGAAAGACAAGAGAGAAAGAGAGACCAGTATCACTCATTTCTGAAAGAGAAGAAAGAGAGACCAGCATCACTAATCTCTAAAAGACAAGAGAGAAAGAGAGACCAGTATTACTCATTTCTGAAAGAGAAGAGAGAGAGACCAGTATCACTCATTTCTGAAAAAGAGAGAAAGAGAGATCAAAATTACTCATCTCTAAAAGAGAAGAGAGAGAGAGAGACCAGCATCACTAATCTCTGAAAGAGAGAGAGAGACCAGCATCACTAATCATTAAAAGGCAAGAGACAAAGAGACACCAGCATCACTCATCTCTGAAAGAGAGAGAGAGACACACACCGGCGTCACTCATTTCTGAGAGACAGAGGAAACACCAGGCACTCTCCATGTCTAAATACAGAAATGGAGAGAACAGGTACAGGTAGATGACAGGGTTGCAGGTGAGTGATGGGGTGCATCAGGTGTGCTGCTCTCACCCTCTGCAGCACTGAGCAGCAGGTGCATGGCCATGAGCAGTGGTGTGCTGGTGAATGCGCCGCTCTGGTCCTGGAGCATGTCCAGCAGGGCCCTGACCATCTGCCTCTGGGGCCCAGACAGCTGCTCCAGCTCACCCAGAGAGGCCGTGTCCTCGTCACACATCCCCTCCAGCTGCAACAACACAGAGAGTATACTATACTCACACATCCCCTCCAGCTGCAACAACACAGAGAGTATACTATACTCACACATCCCCTCCAGCTGCAACAACACAGAGAGATACTATACTCACACATCCCCTCCAGCTGCAACAACACAGAGAGCATACTATACTCACACATCCCCTCCAGCTGCAACAACACAGAGAGTATACTATACTCACACATCCCCTCCAGCTGCAACAACACAGAGAGATACTATACTCACACATCCCCTCCAGCTGCAACAACACAGAGAGAATACTATACTCACACATCCCCTCCAGCTGCAACAACACAGGGAGCATACTATACTCACACATCCCCTCCAGCTGCAACAACACAGGGAGTATACTATACTCACACATCCCCTCCAGCTGCAACAACACAGGGAGTATACTATACTCACACATCTCTTCTGTACTGTATTGTAATTTACTATAATGTTGGATGACCTTGCATGCTCGATATTGCAGTTACCATAGAGGGTAATTTAGTGAAAAAGCTTTATAATGCTGCATGCTGTAATACAGTGAGTATGCTGAGTACAGTTAGTATGCTGGATAATGTAGTGAGAGTGCTGCATAATGCTGCATTCTGGGTACTGTAGTGAGTGTGTTAAGTAAAGATAGCATGCTGGGTACTACAGTGATCATGCTGAGTAAAGTGAGAATGATGGGTAATGTAGTGGGAATGCTGTATGATGTTGTATGCTGGGTACTGTGGTGAATGTGCTGAATAAATTTGGCAGGCATGCTGGGCACTGTAGTGGGAATGCTGTATGCTGTTGCATGCTGGGTACTGTAGTGAGCAGGGTGAGTAAATCTGGGCCCAGAAATGTAGGTGTGAGGGCAGGGCCAACACTAAGTGTAGAAGTCTCAGCCCTCTGCACTGCTGGATCTCTCACCAGGTCCTCCAGAATGCTGAGCACGGTCCGGTCAGACAGAACCTCCTTGAGCTGCTGCAGCAGAGCTGACCGTGTTAGCACCGGGAGATCCGCTAGGCACTGGAAATGAACCATCAGAACCTCCAGGTCTGGGGGAGGGGAGAGTGGGGCCATGAATATGACAATAAACTATGCTTACACAGACAGCAGACAGTATACTCTCTCTCTTTCTAACATACACCCACACAATCACACAGACACATTCTCACAGGTACACATATGCACACACACCCTCTCTCTGTCACTCTCACACACAAAAACACACACCCTCTCACACACATACCATACACATAGACACACACTCACAGACACACTCACACACTCTGAAATGCAAACACACATACACACACAAACATTCTCTCCTCCCTACACATAAATCAGAGGCAGGTGGGCGTGGCTACCTTTGTGTAAGATGCTGATTGGCTCTCCTCCAGGAACAGGCTGCTCTTCCGCTGTGTTGCTCCTCACCAGTCCGTCGACCTCGAACCCGCCCAGACACAGCTCTGTACAGACACATGGACACTAGTGAGACACACAGCTCTGTACAGACACATGGACACCAGTGAGACACACAGCTCTGTACAGACACATGGACACCAGTGAGACACACAGCTCTGTACAGACACATGGACACTAGTGAGACACACAGCTCTGTACAGACACATGGACACTAGTGAGACACACAGCTCTGTACAGACACATGGACACCAGTGAGACACACAGCTCTGTACAGACACATGGACACTAGTGAGACACACAGCTCTGTACAGACAAACACACACCCCCCACTGAACCTGAAACTGGAACATACACACAAACACACATACACACCACAAACACACTCACCATATTGGCCGTTGTGTTTGACCTCCAGCTCGATGACGCTGTAGGCTAAAACGGTGTGCTCCGGGATCTCCATGGAAACGTTGCTATCACTCTGAATGTTCCCATTCTCCTGCACAGACACCTGCAGGGAGCACCCATTGGTGAGACAGCAGTCACATGACCAGCACCACAGTCTAAGGTCACATGTCTAGTGTTAAAGAGCTGATTGGCTCCCACCTGTACATTTGAGGGCCCAATCAGTGCCAGCATAGCTCCACAGCCGCCGAGCCCCTGCACCTGCTGGGAGATGGAGCAGGGCTGGGTGGAGACGATGCGCTCCTTCAGGACCGCGAGCCCCACCCGTGGGCGCAGGCCGGCCAGCTTTACCAGGCCGTGGTCCAGGTTCAGCAACCTGCAGGGGACACAACACAGATACATCACCCACTGCCATGCAGAGGACACAACACAGATACATCACCCACTGCCATGCAGGGACACAACACAGATACATCACCCACTGCCATGCAGAGGACACAACACAGATACATCACCCACTGCCATGCAGAGGACACAACACAGACACATCACCCACTGCCATGCAGAGGACACAACACAGATACATCACCCACTGCCATGCAGGGGACACAACACAGATACATCACCCACTGCCATGCAGGGGACACAACACAGATACATCACCCACTGCCATGCAGGGGACACAACACAGATACATCACCCACTGCCATGCAGGGGACACAACACAGATACATCACCCACTGCCATGCAGGGGACACAACACAGATACATCACCCACTGCATCACCCACTGCCATGGGGACACAACACAGATACATCACCCACTGCCATGCAGGGGACACAACACAGATACATCACCCACTGCCATGCAGGGGACACAACACAGATACACAACAAGAGGCAACACGACTAATTTGTTTGATCATTTAAATTCGGCACCACAAAGCTCTGTAAGATGAGTGCAAAGCCAGATCTGAATGCCTTTGCCGAGAGAGTAAAAAGTCATTTCAACTTTTTTATATTATTATTTTTATTTTCTATGTAGATGCACTTCCCTCCAAAATCACCCCAATCATTCTGGAATGAATAATTCTTTCCAAATAGAGCTATTCAAGTCATCTGGTGAAAATTCCTGTATTTGTTCATATAGCAATATATATTGCAGAAAAAAAATACTTCAATATCAGGTAGAGTACCTGTCCTGCAGCCCCCGCCAGGTGTAGCATACAGGCACAGGTATGGGGGAACATTGCAGGTGAAGTATAGATACAGTACAAGTGCTAGTACAGGTGCAGCATAGTTGTAATAAAGGTGTTGCATAGGCGTAATATAGCTGTAATACAGGTGTAGTACAGTTGTAGTATAGCTCCAATGCAGGTGTAGTATGGTTGTCAATTCAAGTGTGATACAGGTGTGGTATAGCTGTAGTAAAGGTGCAGTGCAGGTGTAGAATAGCTGTAGTATTATTGTGGTGATACAGGTGAAACACAGGTGTAGCCCTGACCTGCCCTTTGAAGCCTGCAGCAGCTTAGGCACATCCACCTCCTGTTTCTTCAGTCTGCCGAATGAGGACTGCAGCTTGGACACACCCCTCCCCTCCAGGTTCAGGTCCACTGGCCCCACCCCCCCTTCCAGCTTCGCCGACATGCTGTGTTCATAGGAGCCTTCATACTTCAGGAAGTCTGACTCCACTACGGCTGCAGGGGAGAAGACATCAGCCAATCAGAGTCCCTGATCACATATGCCGGAGAGTAAAGCAGCAGCCAATCAGAGTCCCTGATCACATATGCCGGAGAGTAAAACAGCAGCCAATCAGAGTCCCTGATCACATATGCCAGACAGTTAAGCAGCAGCCAATCAGAATCCCTAATCACATATGCCTGAGAGTAAAGCAGCAGCCAATCAGAGTCCCTGATCACATATGCCAGACAGTTAAGCAGCAGCCAATTGGAGTCCCTAATCACATATGCCGGAGAGTAAAGCAGCAGCCAATCAGAGTGTGTGGGCTAGCAGGTGATCACATGCTAAGGGTAAAGAGCATTCTGTGGCATTGTGTTCTTCTGAAATATGGTTAAGGACACAACTGCTGAAAATGAAAGACCTAATTTTCGAGAGGTTCTGCTGTGAAATACTGAAATAAAACAAATATAATTAAATAAAAGAAGGAATTACAAACCAGAGTAAAAACTGAGGGGAACAAATATGTAATGATTGCATACAATAAATCTTCCTGAAAACAAAGCATAAAATAAGACATGCGAGTACTCATATTTTAAAAATAAGCATATCCACAGAATACAGGTGTATGGCACAGCGCACACCTGTTCTCCTGAGGAAGGTGTGGTTTTCACAGGAGGCGGGTCTGAGTGGCTGCATTTTACGCTCTCATGTCAGTCATTAAAGCCCTTAACTTTTAATTCACAGCAGCTTACAAGAAGTGCACAACTTCCTCAACAAGTGCAAAAGCGTCAGATTCAAACAGCGCTATAATTAACAAACAATAGCAGACACAGTAAGTGGTGTAGAGCAGGTGTGGCTTTTACAGGTGTGGCCTCGCAGGTGTGTGTACCTGGGCAGAGCGGCGTGTCTCCCAGCAGCAGGTCGTTGAGGGTGAAGTCGGACGGCCGGTACTTGGGCGTCTGCCAGAACCAGCGCCTGCGCCTCTTCAGCACCAGCGCGAGCGGCACCAGCTTGTGGGAGTTATTGAGCCGCGTGACGGGAATCAGGCTCCCGTCCGGGTCAATCTGGTGCACCAGGTTACTCGTGGCTCTGGCAAACATCGCCATGGCGATATGTATGGGATTGGGAACGGCGAGGGAGGCAAACCAGACTCTGCAGAGGGGACAGTACCGTCAGACCACCATTTCATTCACAAAAACAACACACACACACACACACCTCACCCCCCCCCACACATCTTACTATTCAACTCACAGAAAAATATACATAACACAATTTAACTCCCTCACAAATCCACCAGTCATTGAGTAAAAACATTTCCATTTCATTCATTGAAAATATAAGAACACATATTTTCCCGCACAGCCACAGATGTCCAATGTAAACAGGCCATCTATGCGCAACAAACACGAACACCTACACCTCCTCCCAGCCCACCAGGCAAGAGTGAACAGGGCTGATCTGATGCAAATTTCGCTGGAAAGGAAGGCTCAGAGTGGCTAATGGCATCCATGCCTTCCCTAAACGACTTTCTAAAGAGAGATACATGCTGAATCAATCAAAAGTAAACGGTCTCCAGCTTCCTTTTTAGGAGGCCGGTGGTCCTCCCGGTGCTGTGGGGGAGAATGGATTACATAAATATTTAAACTCTCGCCCCCGAGGCAGAGGGAGGCCCGTTCGGGGGTGTAATTCTTTTCAGCTTCACCGAAGACATTCAGTCGCAACGAAGACGACGTGATAACTCGTGACAACCGAGCGAACCGAGTCCCGTGAGAGCGCGCGAGGAGCGCAGCACAAAGGCTCGAGCAAACACGAGGTGGTATCTGCATGTTCTTGTGCTCGGGCACGGCGCCCGGTTAACGGACGAGTCTCTTCACCTCAATAACGGGGGAATTACCCGTCCGAGGGTGCCAACAGCGGGGGCGAGGGCTGAGGACGGGTGATTTAAAAACTTTTTTTCCCGTGCGTCGAACGTGGGCGTGCCGGTTCCATAACTGTATTGCAGGTTACAATAAAGTCAAGAAATGATTTTCCCTGTGGTCGATGGAAAGGTCAACACATCATAGCACATCAAAGGGGCAGAATTTTATTCTGACACACATTTTCACAATGACAAATACCGAGAGCACTATATGAACACACGTGCTTCACATTCTCTCACATTCATTATGTACGCCTGTTCCATCATAAACGCATATGCAAAAACTAAACACATTCTTAGCTCAAAAAATCAAAATCAGTTATTTTTAGTTACAATTACACACACATTTCTTAACCATTAAAAAGCCTATCTGTACATTTCACATAACGTAAGGGATCCACATAAAATAGGCAACATTTGTACAACATAACAAAAAGAGGGACGAACTGACACGATGATTTTCAGGCTGTTTTGTTGATTATTTGTTTGGTTTATTAATTAACAGTAGCTCACTTTTAATGCGTCACACCGATCACAGCTCAGGGCTAAACAACTAACTTATCAACACCACAGGGAAATAATCAAGTAAACACGTGGATCCTCCTAACCAGCCAAAAATAGCAACAATTTAACGGTCTGGGCCAGCTAGCAGTGCAACAACATTGTTGTTTTGTTGCTCATTAAAAACGTCACAAGTAACGGTTGACTTGTTCCAGCACTTACCTCAAACTTCGGGGTCGTAATAGCAGATGTAGCAGAGAAGAAGCGCACCGTATGAAGTCCCAGTCCGACTAGTCTTCAGCCCCTCGCGTCAACCCGTTATATTTTGATTGGGCGGTGTGCTGTGTTAGGCGATAGTGATAGGCTCATTGAAGTGCCAATCAAAAAAAAAAAAAAAAAAAAAAAAAAAAACAGGCAAAAGAATGAGTGGACCTGCAAATGCAGGCAAAAGCAGCGCTTCGGATAGGATACCGACAGAATCATTTCCAGCCAGCGGAGATATAAAACAGATGTTGAAACAAGAACAGACTTGTTAGTCATTGGGAAACAGTTATCAAAGATGCTTTACATATTTGGAAGTAAAGTTTTTTTTTTTTTTTATTAAATCGTGTGTGATCTGATACACTGGTCAAACGGTTGTCCTACATTTGTGTTAAGCCTACTTGAACGTGCTTTACTTTTTACAGTAGACCGATTGTAAAACTTAGACTGTACGTTTTCATGTGTAATGATGTTATATAACGTACATGTTGGTGAAAAGGCACCATTGTTATTGGCGGAGTTATGTGACCACGTGTGTGAGAAGGCAATTAACTATGTTTCTGCGTCAAAGAAGCAAAATGACATATATGAGATTATGAGATCACGTGATCCACCTGCTGTATCTCTCTGCTCCTGGGCCCCAGACCACACCTCCACTCTGTCAGGCTTAACAAGAATGGTATTTTACACCTTACAAACCACTCCTGTATATAGATTACGCTGTTTTCCACGTTATGCTTAATAAAATACTCTCTTATATTTATAGAAACCAGTTTAACATTTTAAAATGTAAACAGAATCTTACATGCATAGTGTATATTTTGTACACGTATATTTTACAGTTATAGATAATATTTTGCACCTTAAACTCTTTAAAGTCCCTGATATGTTACAGAAAACCATGTTTTACATTACATTACATTACATGTCAATCAGTTTTACATCTCAAACAAGCACTTGAAGCTCTTTCACACCTGCAGGAAGCTGATGGTGATGGAACCCCAAACCTCCTGGCCACACGGGCTGCCAGCATGACCTGCCCTCAGCCAGGAAGTCACACGCAGCACAATCCATTTTCACTTCCATGTTCTCTTACTGCCATTCACCTCAGAATTGGAACAATGTGAGGTCAAAGGTCAACCCTTTCCAGGCCCACTCTGGCCGTGTTTACTTCCTGATTTCACTCACAGAGATACTAATCAAACAGAAGAGGAAAGTGGTGATGTTGGAGTTCATGGAGTTTGAGATGTAACACTCCTTCAGCTGCACAGCAGCTTTAAGAGCAGCAGATACACGCCACATCTGTCGCACACACGAGTGTCCCGCATACCACACTCACACCACACGCGAAATCATCTGAGGAATGTGTCAGAGAGGGACTGAAAATAAAACAGACCTCATCAGGAGTCAGGTGGGCTTTTAAACCAGGTGGGCTTACCCACATGACATATTTACAGCCAACAGCTTTGTTATTGCTGCAGCTGCTGCTTCAGACCTGCTTCTAACAGCATGAGCTGGGCTTGTAGCTCAGAGGTTACAGTGTAGTATAATGGTGAGGGAGCTGGGCTTGTAGCTCAGAGGTTACAGTGTAGTGTAATGGTTAGGGAGCTGGGCTTGTAGCTCAGAGGTTACAGTGTAGTGTAATGGTTAGGGAGCTGGGCTTGTAGCTCAGAGGTTACAGTGTAGTGTAATGGTTAGGGAGCTGGGCTTGTAGCTCAGAGGTTACAGTGTAGTGTAATGGTTAGGGAGCTGGGCTTGTAGCTCAGAGGTTACAGTGTAGTGTAATGGTTAGGGAGCTGGGCTTGTAGCTCAGAGGTTACAGTGTAGTGTAATGGTTAGGGAGCTGGGCTTGTAGCTCAGAGGTTACAGTGTAGTGTAATGGTTAGGGAGCTGGGCTTCAGAGTAGCTCAGAGGTTACAGTGTAGTGTAATGGTTAGGGAGCTGGGCTTGTAGCTCAGAGGTTATAATGGTTAGGGAGCTGGGTTTGTAGTGTAGTGTAATGGTTAGGGAGCTGGGTTTGTAGCTCAGAGGTTACAGTGTAGTATAATGGTTAGGGAGCTGGGTTTGTAGCTCAGAGGTTACAGTGTAGTGTAATGGTTAGGGAGCTGGGCTTGTAGCTCAGAGGTTACAGTGTAGTGTAATGGTTAGGGAGCTGGGCTTGTAGCTCAGAGGTTACAGTGTAGTGTAATGGTTAGGGAGCTGGGCTTGTAGCTCAGAGGTTACAGTGTAGTATAATGGTTAGGGAGCTGGGCTTGTAGCTCAGAGGTTACAGTGTAGTGTAATGGTTAGGGAGCTGGGCTTGTAGCTCAGAGGTTACAGTGTAGTATAATGGTTAGGGAGCTGGGCTTGTAGCTCAGAGGTTACAGTGTAGTATAATGGTTAGGGAGCTGGGCTTGTAGCTCAGAGGTTACAGTGTGGTGTAATGGTTAGGGAATCCCCAAACTCTTACAATATTAAATTATACTGCCTTTTGTCATTGCTTTTGGGACCTTCCCAATGAAAGAGATCAATGAAAATAAGCCCACAGCAGCGACTTCATTGTGCAACACTGGAGTGAAATGCTCCTCAATCGCTTCAGCTTCCTCTTCTTAACGAGTTGCTGTGGATTGTTTGGTCAAAGCGGCCCCCCACCACCACGGAAAACAAAAAAAGTGAATGACACTTCCTCTCTGATGTCAGGCTGACCATAGGCCACGCCCCCTCCAGCTCTACCACTCACGCTGCTGTGGGTGGAGCTTGAGAGCTTGAGAAGGGATCATTGGCAGGAACTGGGTGTATGGGCCAATGAAATTCCATCATTCCAAATATCTACACAGCGCCCCCCACGCCCCACTTCCAAGAATCCCCCAGACCCTTAGGGTGCACAGGTAGCGTCTCCTGCACCCCGTCCCCCTTGCCTGTCCAGGGTGTTGGTACAGTCCAGCTCAGCAGAACTCTTTGACTGCTCTGGGCTGCTTTGACCGTACAGGAGAGAGGAAGTGGTCGTAAGACAGGAGGAAGTTGTGGTGAGGTTTGTAAAGAGTGGAATAGAGGGTTTATAATTCAGCCAAAGTGTTCAACGAACTACCAACCACCTCCCCCCCCCCGCAAACACGCACCCCACCTGCAAACACCCAAAATTGTAAGGGTGGAGCTGAGGGCCAGGTGATGGAGAGAGTGTCCATGTCCCTTCTCACCCCCTGCCTGCCTCTGTACAGGAATGGGGATCCAGCCAGGTTTTCTGGGGGGGGGGGGTTTCTGCGTGTTGCATCACTGCGGGCCTGTGACTCAATGGGGAAGAACGCTCCCAAAACCCAGATGGCCCCGAATACAACAACCCCTGCTTCAATTACACATCAGTGTGAGCGTGTGTGTGTGAGAGTGTGTGCCTATATGTATGTATGTGTGTGAGAGTGTGTGTGTGTGTGTGTGTGTGTGTGCCTATATGTATGTATATGTGTGAGAGTGTGTGTGTGTGTGTGTGTGAGTGTGTGCCTATATGTATGTACATGTGTGAGAGTGTGTGTGAGAGTGTGTGCCTATATGTATGTATATGTGTGAGTGTGTGTGAGTGTGTGTGTGTGTGTGTGTGTGTGCTAGAGATTGAATGTTTGTGAGTGTGAATGTATGTTTGAGTGAGCGTATACAAGTCTGACTGAAAGTGTGTGTGTCTGAGTAAGATATGAGGGGAGTAAGTAAAACACAGTAGATTATGGGTAGTGAGTGTCTATCTCTCTCCTTCTCCTGCAGTCAAGAGCAACCACACCCAGGCACTGCCAATAGGTTCCAGGGTTTTATTATATAATTTAAGGCTTCCTGTTGGTGACAGAACTGTGTTCTATTCTGTATTCGTACTTTGTGACACCTCCACATTTGGCATAGCCAGCTCCAGTCATCAACCAAACATTTGCATTTCTGTAGGGTATCCTGTCTCCACAGCGTGCCCCTGCTAACGGCCCATTTCTGTAGGGTATCCTGTCTCCACAGCGTGCCCCCTGCCTAACGGCCCATTTCTGTAGGGTATCCTGTCTCCACAGCGTGCCCCTGCTAACGGCCCATTTCTGTAGGGTATCCTGTCTCCACAGCGTATCTAACTTTCCGTCCTGTCTCCACAGCGTACCCCTGCCTGTCTCCAACGTACCCCTGCTAACGGCCCATTTCTGGGTATCCTGTCTCCACAGCGTATCCTTTCCGTCTGTCTCACAGCGTACCCTGCTAACGGCCCATTTCTGTAGGGTATCCTGTCTCCACAGCGTTTCTGTACCCTGCTAACGGCCCATTTCTGTAGGGTATCCTGTCTCCACAGCGTACCCCTGCTAACGGCCCATTTCCTGTCTCCACAGGGTATCCTGTCTCTCCACAGCGTACCCCTGCTAACGGCCCATTTCTGTAGGGTATCCTGTCTCCACAGCGTGCCCCTGCTAACGGCCCATTTCTGTAGGGTATCCTGTCTCCACAGCGTGCCCCTGCTAACGGCCCATTTCTGTAGGGTATCCTGTCTCCACAGCGTGCTACCCCTGCTAACGGCCCATTTCTGTAGGGTATCCTGTCTCCACAGCGCGTACCCCTGCTAACGGCCCATTTCTGTAGGGTATCCTGTCTCCACAGCGTACCCCTGCTAACGGCCCATTTCTGTAGGGTATCCTGTCTCCACAGCGTACCCCTGCTAACGGCCCATTTCTGTAGGGTATCCTGTCTCCACAGCGTACCCCTGCTAACGGCCCATTTCTGTAGGGTATCCTGTCTCCACAGCGTACCCCTGCTAACGGCCCATTTCTGTAGGGTATCCCTGTCTCCACAGCGTACCCCTGCTAACGGCCCATTTCTGTAGGGTATCCTGTCTCCACAGCGTACCCCTGCTAACGGCCCATTTCTGTAGGGTATCCTGTCTCCACAGCGTACCCCTGCCTGTCTCCAACGGCCCATTTCTGTAGGGTATCCTGTCTCCACAGCGTACCCTGCTAACGGCCCATTTCTGTAGGGTATCCTGTCTCCACAGCGTACCCTGCTAACGGCCCATTTCTGTAGGGTATCCTGTCTCCACAGCGTACCCTGCTAACGGCCCATTTCTGTAGGGTATCCTGTCTCCACAGCGTACCCCTGCCCCTGCCTAACGGCCCATTTCTGTAGGGTATCCTGTCTCCACAGCGTACCCCTGCCCCCATTAACCTGTCTCCCATTTCTGTAGGGTATCCTGTCTCCACAGCGTACCCCTGCTAACGGCCCATTTCTGTAGGGTATCCTGTCTCCAGCAGCCCATTTCTGTAGGGTATCCTGTCTCCACAGCGTACCCCTGCTAACGGCCCATTTCTGTAGGGTATCCTGTCTCCACAGCGTACCCCTGCTAACGGCCCATTTCTGTAGGGTATCCTGTCTCCACAGCGTACCCCTGCTAACGGCCCATTTCTGGAGGGTATCCTGTCTCCACAGCGTACCCCATTTCTGCCTGTCTCCAACGGCCCATTTTTCTGTAGGGTATCCTGTCTCCACAGCGTACCCCTGCTAACGGCCCATTTCTGTAGGGTATCCTGTCTCCACAGCGTTTCTGTACCCTGCTAACGGCCCATTTCTGTAGGGTATCCTGTCTCCACAGCGTACCCCTGCTAACGGCCCATTTCTGTAGGGTATCCTGTCTCCACAGCGTGCCCCTTTCTGCTAACGTACCCCTGCCCATTTCTGTAGGGTATCCTGTCTCCACAGCGTACCCCTGCTAACGGCCCATTTCTGTAGGGTATCCTGTCTCCACAGCGTACCCCCATGCCTAACGGCCCATTTCTGTAGGGTATCCTGTCTCCACAGCGTGCCCTGTAGGGTATCCTGCTAACGGCCCATTTCTGTAGGGTATCCTGTCTCCACAGCGTACCCCTGCTAACGGCCCATTTCCGTAGGGTATCCTGTCTCCACAGCGTACCCCTGCTAACGGCCCATTTCCGTAGGGTATCCTGTCTCCACAGCGTACCCCTGCTAACGGCCCATTTCTGTAGGGTATCCTGTCTCCACAGCGTACCCCTGCTAACGGCCCATTTCTGTAGGGTATCCTGTCTCCACAGCGTACCCCTGCTAACGGCCCATTTCTGTAGGGTCTCCATCCTGTCTCCACAGCGTTGCTAACGGCCCATTTCTGTAGGGTATCCTGTCTCCACAGCGTCCTGTGCTCTGTAGGGTATCACAGCGTGCCCCTGCTAACCCTGTCTCCATTTCTGTTTCTGTAGGGTATCCTGTCTCCACAGCGTACCCCTGCTAACGGCCCATTTCTCCACAGCGTACCCTGCTAGGGTATCCTGTCTCCACAGCGTACGTAACCCCATTTCTGTAGGGTATCCTGTCTCCACAGCGTACCCCTAATCATGACCCATTTCTGCTGTAGGGTATCCTGTCTCCACACGGCCCATTTCTGTAGGGTATCCTGTCTCCACAGCGTGCTACGGCCCATTTCTGTAGGGTATCCTGTCTCCAACGTACCCTGCTAACCCATTTCTGTAGGGTATCCTGTCTCCACAGCGTACCCCTGCTAACGGCCCATTTCTGTAGGGTATCCTGTCTCCACAGCGTACCCCTGCTAACGGCCCATTCCTTTAGTATGTATGATCACACTGGGTATTTAACACACTTCAGTCTGCAGAGCTGCTCTTGGCACAGCCAGCCGGACGCTCTGAGGATGGATCTCCCTTGAGCATTGCATTAAATCATCATTCAGTAGTGTGTTCTTCATCATCCTGCGAAAAGGGCAAATATAATAACAACACACACACTGTATAAACACAAATACATAATACATACACACACACACATACACACACATACATAATACATACACACACACACACACACACACCACCCTCCAACACACACACTATATACACACATACACCCCTCACACACACACACTATACACACACATACATAATACACACACATACACCCCCACACACACACACACACAATACACACACATAAACCCCCACACACACACACACACACAATACATACACATACACCCCTCACACACACACACACTATACACACACACACATACACCCCTCCAACACACACTATACACACACATACATAATACACACACACACACACACTATACATACACATACACCCCCTCACACACACACACACTATACACACACATACACCCCCACACACACACACACACACACAAATAAGTTATAAGGCAGAAAGAAAACAAACAAACCAATCAGATTTCAGCAAATCTTCCATTCGAATGAGCTGATTGGACAGAACACTTTATTCCAGGGGCATGTCCACACATCACAGCAGAGTTATTTAATGATGTTTTACAGAGCTGACTCCCAGTGAGTCATGATGCATTATGGGTAATGAAGTTTTGTATGACTTTTGTGCATTTTTGGAGTATGCTAAGATTGTCCAGCCACTCTCATTTTATTTGGCTAATGCTAAAGAGTAAACCTGGCAGCACATTTTGCCAAACGATGAGACAACGCTTGTAAGAACTGTTTGACTGATGGACACAGAGGGTAAATGTAATTGAATGTAGGAGGGTGCTGAAGAGCAGTAATGTTTTCACATGTGTGTGTCTGTGTGGGGAGGGGGGGAGTGATAGGGGCAATTAAACAGGTGTATGGGTACTGATGTTATCAGGTGCAGGTGAAATCCAGTCTTACCTGAGACACATTGCTCCATGTCACACAGTGTGCAGTGCAGTGTGTCAAAGGTCAAAGTTCAGAGTTCATATGAGGAATACTTGCTATGTAAAACACACAGGGGGTCACCACAGAACGGGCAGTCCAGGTGACTGAAACCCGGATCTTTGCGCAGCTCCCAGTAGGTATTGTTACTGACCCAGGTGTCGTCCTCCGACTTCCTGTTAACAAAGAAAATACAACACCATCATCCACAGCCCAATGAAATCCTGTGTCTGTGTACAGGTGTGCACAGGTGTATTTCTGTACCTGAAGAATCGGGGCTGGTGTGTCATGCTGTTCTCCTCCAGAACTCTCCTCCGGTCCCTCTGCAGCTGCTCTATCCTCTGCTTCTGCTCCTCCGCGGCCTCCACGCTACCCTCCTCCAGTAACCTGAGAGAGAGAGAGAGAGAGAGAGGGAAGGAGGAGGGAGGGAGGGAGGGAGGGAGGGAGCGAGAGGGGAGAGAGGGCAGGAGGGAGAGAGGGAGGTAAAAGGATAAAACCATAGATTTTTTTAGTCCCATCAGATCAGACTATACTCAGCTCCATATAATTATAAACTCATGTCTGACAACACTGCCACAGCAACGCTGTCACAGCAACACTGGCAAAGACAATGCTGTCACAGAAAACACAACACCACAGCCTCCTGCAGTTAAGACAGCAGGGGAGGAACACAGGAGTGGAGTATCTGGAGGGTCTACATAATCTGTGGGGTGTGTGCCTCTCTGATGTCATCCTGAGGGACAGGGGGTTACGTGTGACGCTATTGGCTGAGACAGACTGATGGGTGATGTCATATGAGTGTGCTGGAGGTCTCAGCCTAAACCAGGAGTGTGTCCCGCTGAGCGACCCATACCTGGACATAACCTTTCACTTCTCCCTGCTACAGCTTCCTGGCTGCCAGAGGGTGCATTTCTCACATTTTTAATGCTCGAATATCACTCTTTTTCACAGTTTGGAAATTAACAAAGTCAGTGAGGCTATCTACATTTAATTTTAGACCCGGTAGCTGTAGGTTGTGTGTTTTAGACCGTGTGCCTGTAGCTGTAGGTTGTGTGTTTTAGACTGTGTGTTTGTAGCTGTAGGTTGTGTGTTTTAGACCGTGTGCCTGTAGCTGTAGGTTGTGTGTTTTAGACTGTGTGTTTGTAGCTGTAGGTTGTGTGTTTTAGACCGTGTGCCTGTAGCTGTAGGTTGTGTGTTTTAGACCGTGTGCCTGTAGCTGTAGGTTGTGTGTTTTAGACCGTGTGTTTGTAGCTGTAGGTTGTGTTTTAGACCGTGTGCCTGTAGCTGTAGGTTGTGTGTTTTAGACTGTGTGCCTTGTAGCTGTAGGTTGTGTGTTTTAGACTGTGTGTTTGTAGCTGTAGGTTGTGTGTTTTAGACCGTGTGCCTGTAGCTGTAGGTTGTGTGTTTTAGACTGTGTGCCTGTAGCTGTAGGTTGTGTGTTTTAGACTGTGTGTTTGTAGCTGTAGGTTGTGTGTTTTAGACCGTGTGCCTGTAGCTGTAGGTTGTGTGTTTTAGACTGTGTGTTTGTAGCTGTAGGTTGTGTGTTTTAGACTGTGTGTTTGTAGCTGTAGGTTGTGTGTTTTAGACCGTGTTTGTAGCTGTAGGTTGTGTGTTTCAGACTGTGTGTTTGTAGCTGTAGGTTGTGTGTTTTAGACTGTGTGTTTGTAGCTGTAGGTTGTGTGTTTTAGACTGTGTGTTTGTAGCTGTATGTTGTGTGTTTTAGACTGTGTGTTTGTAGCTGTAGGTTGTGTGTTTTAGACCGTGTGCCTGTAGCTGTAGGTTGTGTGCTTTAGGCCCAGTCGTTGCGGTCACACACCTCTGGTCCGGTCTGAAGCGGGTGTCAGTAGGGGGCAGTAGAGGTCTCAGGGAAGGATCCAGTTCATTCAGCTGTATGGCAAACTGAGTGAAGCCGTAGTACTGCTCAAAGTTTTCAGGCATTGCATCTAGAAACACACACAGGTTACACACATACACACACACAGGATGCACGCATGTGTGACACTGTTACATTTTACAAAATGTTCGCATTTTTGTGTAGGCATGGCTGCTTGAGTGAAAACGTTTGTGTGTGTGTTTACATATATATGTGTGATTATGGGTGTGACCACTGGGTGTGACTGACAGCCCTGAGGACCAATCACTCACTGGCCCTCCAGATGCAGGTGGCTGTGGGCGGAGCTCCGGAAAACAGGCTCTCGTGCCATTGGCCAAACAGTGTGTGAGCAACCTTCCCTGCCCCATCCGTGACCACGCCCTCCACCTGGTTCACACTTGAGCTCCAGTACTTTCCCTGGGACATAGAGCACACAAAGCATGCTATCAGAACACACACACACACACACACACAAACAAACACACACACACACAAACAAACACACACACACACATACACACACACAAACACAAACAAACAAACACAAACAAACACACACACACACTCACACTTTCTGTCTCACTCTGTCACTCACACACACGCATACACACACACACACACAAACACACACACACACACACACACACACACACACACACACACACACACACACACACACACAGACACAGGCTGCTATCAGAAGCGCACACACACTCTCTGTCTCACTCTCTCTCTCTCTTCCACACATGCTCACACACACAGACACACTCACAGTACCAGGGCTGTGTTCACAGTTACTGATACACACATCACTGCAACACTGCATTAGGTTCTACTTAAGAGAAGAATTTGGCACGAGATCTAGAAACAGCCACAGCCTGCCCTGCCCACTCCTAGACGGAGTTTATCTTCTTCACTCCACAGTCTGGGTCTTTACAGAAACATGCTGCACTTTCCCGTCCTGGCCACCAGATGGCAGGTTTACTCAGCAAATGGCAGAGTCAGTGTACAGTGTGTGCGATGGTGAACCAGAATCCCATAGAGACAGCTGCAGCCATTCACAGCGCAACAGGAATTGCAGCAATTAGCTGGTCACAGGAAACGAGGAAACAAGCCCAGCGGCTGAAATTAGTTTATTGAAACCACAGGCTTTTCCTGTAGGAACATAAACACACACACACACACACATATGCACATACTCTCTGTACAGTGCACATACGCACACACAGTCATGGAGACACTGCATCTCACACCGATGACACAGTCAGGAACACACTGTGTCGCACACTGATGACACGGACAGGAACACACTGTGGCTGTGTTCCAATACTTTTTTTCTCGTCTCCTCCTTTCCTCCCCTCCTTTCCTACCCCGGAAATATGCCGGAAATATGTGGAGGAAAGGAGGGGAGGAATCGAGTGGAGGAAAGGAGGAGATGAATCGAAAATTGGAACAGCTTATCCGATTCGCCCGTCATCAAAGTCGATGTCGGCTATTGATGAAGTAATAATTTCGACTGACTTTGAAGATACCAAAGCCAATCAAAATATTCTGTGGGATGGTCTTTTAACCTGACTGGTCGTGAGCACAATGATGTCACCCAGAAATGTGAATAGACTTCCGTGGTAGGATACATCAACGTATCCTCCGTTTGGAGGAGACGAGAAAGGAGGAAACGAGGAAGCGAGATTGCGCTTTGGGACAGTGGAGGAAAGGAGGACACATAATCAGCTTCCGGGGCACGGAGGAAAGGAGGGGAGGAAAAGAGGAAAGGAGGAGACGAATTTGAGTATTGGAACACAGCCTGTGTCTCACCTTCAGGAAGGTGATGCTGGCCCTGCAGGAGCTGCTGTGATTTCTGATGGAGATCTCGCCGTAGTGCTCGATCCAGCGCTGCCCGCTCAGGATATTGTGGATGCAAGAGGTGACCTTGTTCCACTCGTAATGATCCCCAAACCTGGAGGTGCAGCGTTAGGCACAGCAATGTGACAGCTAGCAGCTAGCCAATAGCTGTTAGCAATATGAGAGCTAACAATTAGTAGCATCAGTGTGAGTATGGGTATGTGTGTTAGTGGTTCGCAGTGTGAGTAGTACTGTGGCGTTCAGGTGTAGCGGTTAGTGGTTTGGATATGTGTGTTAGTGGTTAGCAGTGTGAGTAGTACTGTGGCGTTCAGGCGTAGCGGTTAGTGGTTTGGATATGTGAGTTAGCGGTTCGCAGTGTGAGTAGTACTGTGGCGTTCAGGCGTAGCGGTTAGTGGTTTGGATATGTGTGTTAGCGGTTAGCAGTGTGAGTAGTACTGTGGCGTTCAGGCGTAGCGGTTAGTGGTTTGGATATGTGTGTTAGCGGTTCGCAGTGTCTGCGCACTCACTCTGGGAGCAGCACATGGGCGGATCCCACAGGAATGATCTCCATGGACTTGCCCCAGAACTTGTTTTTCCAGCGAACATCTTAAACAAAGCAAAACCGGACAGAGGAGGTTCACCTCTGCAAGGGTCATGCAGTCTATTGCACTACTGCAGTCCTACTTCTACAGCCAAGCCCATCAATTTCACAGACACATGATGCATCTGATTCTCAGATACTGATACTCATTGGAGTATGATCTCTGGTGGGTGTGGTCTCACTGGGGTGGGGACTCAGATGGGTGTGGTCTCAGATTGGTAGGGCCTCTGGTGGGCGGGGCCTTACCTTGCCAGAAGATGAAGTGTTTGGACTCAGCGTAGCAGGCAGAGATGGGGGTGGTGGCTGACCTGGGGGCAGGATGGGTTTAATTCTCACTCTTACACAGCCACTCTTCTATTTCACTTTTCAAATTTCAGTACTTCTGCATTTGGTATTTGTAACTATTTCTGTTTGTTTCTGAGCTTAGTGTATAACCTTAAATTCCCCAAGTTTCCCTGAGTGACCTGCATCACTTAAACAGGAAGATCATTTTATCTAAGGTAGGAGTTTTTTGGAAGTCGCGCAGAGGTTGGTGGTCACCACGGCGATGGAGTCACCTGCTCGGCGATGAAGCGGAAGCCCTTGTCGGGGCGGTCGCATTCGTAGGTCTCTCCCAGGACGGGGTTAAAGGGTTTCCCCCCAGCTCTGTGGTAACTGGAGGCGTATCCCGAAACTGCGAACGCCGCCACATACAGCTGGGGATGTGAAGAGTCATCACCTTCATCACTGACAACATCTTTACCGACACCATCATCATCATCATGAATGTGTGTGTATAGTGTATGAGTGTGTGTGTGTAATATGTGTGTGTTGCGTGTTTGTGTGTATTTGGGAATATAGTGTATGTTTGAGCATAGTGTGTGTGAGTGTGTGAGCATGTGTGTGTTTGAGTGTGTTTGTGTGTGAGTTTGTGTGTGTGAGTGTGTGTGAGTGCGAGTGAGTGTGTATTTGTGTGTGTGTGTGGGTACGTGTGAGTGTGTGAGCGTGTGTGTGTTTGAGTGTGTGCGTGTGTGAGTGCGTGTGTGAGTGTGTGAGTTTGTGTGTGTTTGAGTGTGTTTGTGTGTGTGTGAGTGTGTGTGAGTGTGTGTGAGTGCGTGTGAGTGTGTATTTGTGTGTGTGAGTGTGTATGTGAGTGTGTACGTGTGAGTGTGTGAGCGTGTGTGTGTGTGTTTGAGTGTGTTTGTGTGTGAGTTTGTGTGTGTGAGTGTGTGAGTGCGTGTGTGAGTGTGTGAGTTTGTGTGAGTGTGTGTGTGAGTGCGTGTGTGAGTGTGTATGTGAGTGTGTGAGTTTGTGTGTGTGAGTGTGTGAGTGTGTGTGTGAGTGTGTGAGTTTGTGTGTGTGAACGTATGTGTGTGTGTGAGTGTGTATTTGTGTGGGAATGTGTGCGTGTGTGTGTGAGTGTGTGTGTATTTGTGTGTGTGTGTGAGTGTGTGCGTGTTTGAATGTGTTTGTGAGTGTGTGAGCGTGTGTGTGTGTGTGTGTGTGTGTGTGTGAGTGTGTGAGTTTGTGTGAGTGTGTATTTGTGTGGGAATGTGTGCATGCATGTATGTAATCTCACCATGCGCAGCAGTGGGTCAGCTGCAGTACTGGCTCTTTCCAGCAGGTGACAGTACTCCAGCTCCTCGCAGAGGCGCTGCAGGGTGTTGAGCGGTTGGTTGAGCTGCACTGGCATGGCCACGCGGGACAGGTCCTTCCCAATGTTCCTTCTGAGCACGCTCCACACGCTGAAGCTGCCAGAGCCTGCGCTCACCGCTGGCAAACACACTCTCCGCCAGGAGGGGGCGCTGTGCTGCTCACAGCCTGATACAGTCAGGAGCCAGGACACACACACTACAGTCAGTGCACACACTCACACACACTACGGTTACCACACGCACTCACACACACACACTACAGTGAGACAAACACTCACACACTTCTATACTTCAGTCAGCATACATGCTCACACACACACACACACACACACACACACACACACACACACACACACACACACACACACATACACACACACACTAGGGGGCAGTGTGTCTATACCTGATTTAGGTTCCTCTCTCTCCAGCTCGCTACTGTAGGTTTCCACGGAAACACTGTCGCTGACATCACTGAGGTACGACTCATCATCCGATGCCTGGAGGGGACACAGCAGGCAGGTGAGGGTCACCTTCACAAAGAGCACACCTGTCACCTGTCCGTCAGCACAGGGCAGGGCAGGTTGCCATGGATACCACAGGCCCCAGAGGAAACGCATGCGATGCATTTAGAACACTGTGAGAAGACTCCGCCCACCTCATTCTCTGAGGAGCTGGAAGACAGAAGCACTTCCTGTGCGTCAAAGAACTCGTACAGAGACTCTGGCACGGACACTCTGCGCTCCATGGACACCTGAGCATGGAGGGGCAGGCATTTATCAGGGACTTCCTGTTTCACAGAGGAAATACGCACTGAATACTGAGCACTGAGAACTGAGAACTGAGTGCTGAGAACTGCTGAGAACTGAGTGCTGAAAACTGAGAACTGAGTGCTGAAAACTGAGAACTGAGTACTGAAAACTGAGTACTGAGTACTGAGTGCTGAAAATTGAGAACTGAGTACTGAGTGATGAAAACTAAGAACTGAGTACTGAGTGCTGAGAACTGAACATGAATGCTGATGCACTGAATATTGTAGAGGACAGGTAGGAAAACAGGTGGGAAAGACTGCAGAGGGCAGGTGGAGGGAGATCAGAAGGACAGGTGGAGAGCTTTGAGGGTGACAGGTAGAAAGGACATAGAGGTGGGCAGGTGGAGAGCTTTGAGGGTGACAGGTAGAAAGGACATAGAGGTGGGCAGGTGGAGAGCTTTGAGGGTGACAGGTAGAAAGGACATAGAGGTGGGCAGGTGGAGAGCTTTGAGGGTGACAGGTAGTAAGGACATAGAGGTGGGCAGGTGGAGAGCTTTGAGGGTGACAGGTAGAAAGGACATAGAGGTGGGCAGGTGGAGAGCTTTGAGGGTAACAGGTAGAAAGGACATAGAGGTGGGCAGGTGGAGAGCTTTGAGGGTGACAGGTAGAAAGGACATAGAGGTGGGCAGGTGGAGAGCTTTGAGGGTGACAGGTAGAGGGCACTTCACAGCAACATACGGAGGCTGAGGAGGTCTCTAGGTGGGCGCTGGGGGCGGGGCCAGAGCCAGGGGCAGGGTCCAGCGCCTGTTTGAGGCGGTCCCTCTCAGAGGTCAGGGCACAGAGGGCGGAAGTCATTGCCAGGTACACTGCAGGGGGAGGGGGGGCATGACTCAGTGGGGCCGAGTTTTGCCTTTAAAAACCTTATGATTTACAGAGATATGATCAGGTTATGATAACAGCCACGGGTCTGGAGAGCAGGCCCAGATAAAACAGAAAGACCCCCGGGCTCACAGTCATTGGCGACCCTGCAGAAGGTGTCCTGTAGCTGGGACGCATCAGCAGGCGAGTAGGGGGTCTGGAGGGGAGGGTCGGGCCCCGCCAGCTCGGCCTCGGTGGAGAGGTTTGGGTTGGAGGCGTGTAGCCGGGGGCAACCAGCAGAGAGAGAGGAGGGAACCTGAGAGAAAGGGTGGAGTCAGAGGGCAAAACGCACACACACACTACACACGCATACACACACTACACAATACACTCACACACACACTATACACACACACACACACACACACTAAACACTATTCACACACATGCACACTACACACAGAATATCACTTTCTCTACTTGCCTGTTTATGTCTGTATTTTGCTCTCTGCCTTTACGTGTGTCTGTGTGTTGTCTGGCAGTGTGGTGTAGCTATACCTGCAGGCTGGCTTTGGCTCCTGTGCTGTAGCTCTTAGGGAGCCATTTTGGCATCCGGGACGCCCTCCCGTCTTTCCTGGGACTGCCACAGTTCCAGGCCTGGAGGGGAGGAGAGACCATCATAACTGCAAGTGCTAATTCTCTCCATTAGGGGGCAGCACACCACCTGAGTGAAATACCATGTGAAATATGTATGGTGAAATATTTGGTTACAAAAGTAAAAAGATTCTTAAGTGAGAAGGCAGTGAGGGCGGGGGGGTGTACCTGCAGGGTGGAGATGAGAGGGGTGGAGCCGGAGTGCCGCACCCCCTCCACGCTCTTCAGCAGGTGACTGAGCTCCTGCAGGTGTACCTCACACACAGAAATCTCTGCACACAGAGCAGGCAGGTATAATAGAGTAAGGTGTAACACAGGCAGGTGTAGTAGATTGTGGTGTAACACTGGCAGGTATCTACATGCTGTACCTTTGGAGCACTTGTCCAGGTGGTGGGACGACTGTAGCCAGGTGCTCACCTTGGCCTGGTTAAAGGTCACAGAGCTCTGCTTGGTCAGAGTGGAGCGCTGAAGAACCAGAGAGAGAGAGAGGGAGAGAGATAGAGAGGAGTTTCTAAAGTGTATTCTCAGGTATATTCTATGGTAATGGTATATTGTATGGTGCTGGTGTATTCTTTGGTAATGATGTATTCTATGGTAACAGTGTCGTCTATGGTGCTGGTGTATTCTATAGTAACAGTATATTCTATGGTAATGGTGTATTCTATGGTATTGGTGTAGTCTATGGTGACGGTGTATTCTAGGGTAACGGTGTATTCTATGGTGATTATGTATTCTATGGTAACAGTGTAGTCTATGGTGCTGGTGTATTCTATAGTAACAGTATATTCTATGGTAATGGTACCATAGATATGCACTCACCCTGTTGTGCAGATATGTGGCAGTGGGTGTGTCTGAGCGGGCAGACGGGGGGTAATGGGGGCAGAAGAGGGGTCTCTCATACGGGTACGTGGTGATGTCATTCTGACGGTACGACCTGTGGATCCGCAGCTTGGACACCCACTCCTCAAAGACCTCCGGGGATTTAATCTGACCACAAGAGACAAACAGATGTGTTTACCTATGTGTGTGTGTGTATGTGTGTGTGTGTGCGTGCGTGCATGTGTGCTGTACCTTCAGGTGAAAGATGTTGTCCTCTGTGTCCAGGTCGACACGGTGTGCTGTCTTCTTTATTGCCATGACTGACAGCCCCACATCAATACTGCCCTGAACCTTACCCCTCCTCACCTGAGCACAGGGGTCAGGGGTCAGGGGTCATTCCAGCTTGCACCTACACTTACACACACTCATAAAGCGCGCACACACACACACAGACAAAATATACACTGACACACACGCACACAGCCAAAATATACACTAACACACCTCACACACACACATACACAGCCAACACATACACTAACACATACACACTCATACAGTCACACTCATACAATCACACGCTGGACAAAATACTCACGTCTGCTTCACATTTTGCATACTTCAGGATTCCCTTGTCTAGGAGAAAGTATCTCTGTGGAGAGAGACATTCACACATGTCTATGTCATGCAAGGGCTCATGGGAAGGCCACTCCTCCACAGACAGCTATAATGGAGGATGATGATTGTGAGAGAGACACTCCTGTTCCTCCGGCTCTCCGCTGCGCTCCAGAGCAGATCCTCCATCACTTTTCCTCCTGCAGACACGCTACACTCTCTGGCTCCATCAGCAAGCAGACACACGTTTCGGTGATAAGCGTTTGGAGTATCTGACCAATGACCGGGGCCTGTGGGACAGCTCACAGTTTAAAGGTCAGGGGTCAGAGGTCGCTCACCTTGTGCCAGCCCTTCAGGGGCCACCTCCTGCGCTTCAGCAGGGCCCCTTTCTGCACCTCGGGCTCCGGGACCTCCCCCTGCCCCGCCCGCACGCCCTCCACCAGCTCCCAGCTGCCCTGTTAGAGAGCACACACACACGCAAACACACACATGCACACACATGTACACACACAAGCATGCACACACATCAATACACTTATTCATGTATATTTACACATGAATACACACAATTACACATTTCTAAGCACACTCTTAACACTTTTTCGCTCTTAAATACACTTAAATATACAAACACTGAGGGCAGGTGAGGGGTGGGCGGGGCCAGGGTGTGGCCTCTGTGCATTCACCTGTCGGCTCTCCTGCCAGGACGAGCAGCTGCTGTTGCTTCGGGATGATGCCATCCTCAGGTCACCGTAGAAACCAGTGTGGACTGTGACTCCTTGCTTCACCACTGCCTCGGGCGTGATCTGAGCACGCTCAGTGACTGAAGAACAGCGAGAGGAGAAGTGACATGTGTGTGTGAGTGGGTAAATGAGTGGGTCTCTCTCGCGCACACACAAACAGACTTTAGGATGGACAGAGCAATGCTCGTACTCTTTAAGAGGTTGTGTTGGACAGGGACAGGGGGTGCTGTGTGTGTTTCAGGGGAATGTTCCAGCATTTAGTGACTCTGGTTGACGTTCAGCATATGCTGGACTGGAGGTTGTAGAAACGGCGCTCTTTCAGACGGACTGAACTTGAGGTCCAGCTTGCAGTCCTGGTGCCGTCTACACTGTCAAGCAGATAATGTGAAACTGAAACGCACCAGTCTATTCTTAGAGCTACGGTCAATATCACAGGAAGAGACAGACCTGCCTGCGCAGAGATGGATGCGTTTGTGGCCGGGGGGGGGTTTGGGTTTCATTGATCATGTGCATCATCTTTGCCTCTTAGCAACACAACATCCTGTCATCAATCCCACAAAGCACGTGTGAATCTGAATTTAACGGAGAGACAGAAAAAGAGTGGAGTATGTTTCCTGTGTTTTTTATGGATTCATTTTTTCATTGCTTTAATTCTCAGATTTATCTTTGACTGCTAATTGCATTATGCAGCCATGACAATAAAACATTATTAAAATGAAGTTAAAAGAGATGTTCAGGTAGGGAGAGACACACAGAGAGACAGTGTGTGAGAGAGAAGCAAAGGGAGGTGAGATATGGGGAGCACAGAGCTGACTATGTTGTTTTATTCCCCACTCTTCCACACTGCAGTCACTCAGGCCTGTCTCTGATCCAGCAGACTGAGGGGCCGTTGCTTCAGTTTACAGAAATATGGTCATCTGTAACTGTCATATAATAATATGATAATCTGTTTGGACAGAGACACACAGGCCCTCATAAATACAGGTATTCCTGTAAAAATGAAACTTCAGACCACACCAGAAGTGGGTTTTGAGATGGGTAAATAACTGAGTTTGCCTTCCCCCGCACCCCAGCGCTGTTTGGAGCTGCTCCTGTTTGAGTTTAAATCCTGAGCCCTGGTTCTGACATCATCATGCGTTTGGGACAGACTCTGTTAGCACGGTGGGTCACCTGACCAGCAAACGCTGACATCATTGAGCTGCACTCTGTTTCTCAGCTGGGATAAATCTGCACAGATTACACTGTGAGGACAACAGATCAGCTCTCCAACAAAAACCTAAGCAAATAAGATAAGTGTGATAAAAAAAAATACCCTTGAACATTTTCATTCCTCCGCAACAGTGCTGGTTCTGGCTACTGGACACAGACAGCCAGGCTAAGCTACAGGTACTGAAACTAAGACACCAGGCTAAGCTACAGGTACAAAACTAAGATACCAGGCTAAGCTACAGGCACTAAAACTAAGACATCAGGCTAAGCTACAGGTACTGAAACTAAGACACCAGGCTAAGCTACAGGTACAAAACTAAGACACCAGGCTAAGCTACAGGCTCTAAAACTAAGACATCAGGCTAAGCTACAGGTACTGAAACTAAGACATCACGCTAAGCTACAGGTACTAAAACTAAGACATCACGCTAAGCTACAGGTACTAAAACTAAGAAATCAGGCTAAGCTACAGGTACTAAAACTAAGACACCAGGCTAAGCTACAGGTACAAAACTAAGACACCAGGCTAAGCTACAGGCTCTAAAACTAAGACAAGACATCAGGTACTGAAACTAAGACATCACGCTAAGCTACAGGTACTGAAA